>SNQJ01S0024644.1:16353-27907 GCA_010110895.2 Picea sitchensis | reverse complement strand
ATTATTAATATTATGTTTTTAAAATATTTTTATTTATAATTAATATTTACACTTATTATTATTAATAATATAATATAATTTTTTTAAATAGTTTTATTTATAATTAATATTTACATGATGTTGGATGTTTTCTTATTATAATATCATATTCTTATCTTATTTAAGTGAGGTTGATTTTTTCCTTATTATATTATCTTGTTCTTATCTCGGTAGAGTGGCATATTTCTATGTGGATATAAAATTATATTTTATATTTATAATGTGTAAGATACCAAAGAACATATATTATGGTGCATTTAAGTATTGAAATATGATGATTATGAAATGATTAACTTAGTATTTTTTAAGAAATTAAAATGAAAGAAATAAAAATATTATAAATATAGCAACATGCATACATAAATTACATAAGATTTATTGTAGAAAACTCTTATGGAAAAACCTTTTCCCACATTACAAAAGAATGTCAAGAGTTTTTTAAAGGCTTACATTACATTAATCTACATGATCTAAAACCATCAGCTACCAAAACCATGTGTTCCAAACCACCATTGTTGATCCAACACGCTTAACAAGGTGTTACAATAGTATGCCCATTTAAATTCAACTCCATTAAAATGTTACTTAATTATTTTTTCATTATTGCTATCGTATGTTGTCATCTTCTTGCCTTTCCATTATTTTTAATCTAACTAAGCCCATCAAATTGTTACAATTCAACGCTTTCTTTCCATATCTCCTATGCATAGTACCTCCACATTGACCTCGTCTCAAATATGACACGCTTATTGTTCTTAAGGGAACCTGGTTGGTCTTCCTTCTGGCCATCTTATTGCTTTCCACATCATCGTGGTCCACACCGTAACTTGCATCTACACATGCAAGAAAATCTCTTACGCACAAGATTTGGAGACAAAATAGTCCATTCATCCAAATGGCAGTGAAGAGGACACAACATAGTCCATTAATCCCAATGGAAATGGTTCTTTGCATGCTTCCCTGCATTAAACCACTCTCCTTGGAGCCAAACCACGACTCAAACTTCATGAAAGTCTCATGCAACAACTCACCATATCTCTAATACCAATCGTTAAGAGATAAATAACAGAGCAATTAAAATTAAAAGATTGCATAAACAAAATACAGGCACAATACACAAGAGACAAAGCATATAAGTGGTTCACCTAATGTGGGCTACCTCCCCGGAGAAATTGTCAGTTCTTCTTTTGTTTCTTCCAACTTCCTCTTCACTCCTTTTTGTAGTCTCCTTCCCCCCTTTTTAGTGTTCTCTCTTATAATACACACATATAATGAAGTATACTAAGCCTTTTAAAGTATGGCATTACATGTAATCCATGGGCTCTAAAACCATGAACTACCAAAACCATGTGTGTGAAACCACCAAACCTAATTCACCAATAAGTTTAACCTAAAAGTATTCATACTTCAGTTAATTAATAAATTGGTCCATTGAATGGTTTCCCTGGCATATCCCTTGCTATTTCCCTTTATCTCACAAATGATTACCTTTAAACACATACCCTTGCCTTATCCCACAATTGGACTCCTCTATAGGTGACATGGACACTTTTGATGTGGCATTGTATTCAATATGACCTTAGATGACACTCCAAGTGATAAGAAAATATTGCTTAGCACCATGGGTTCCCCTTATCTTTAACATGAACACGATATTTATTGGTCATGTTATTGCACAATTTGTAGTTTAGAAAAAAATCAACCCAAACAACAAGTGTCTGAAACAACTCGGAATACCCATCACTATCACCTCAATAGACATTCACCTCATTTTAGTGAAGGACAAGTCCAAAATAAGGGACGCTTCCCACGTGACCCTAGGGGGATTACAAGGGGAGAAGCAAGGAGCTTGAAGAACACACATATAGGTCATGTTCTAAGATGATCTTAAGGCTTGAGGAGAGAGGCTTTGGAGATGATAAATGGTTGCTAAGGTTGTCTACCTACAAAACAATGTTAGACAAACAAAAACAAGACAATATATGATAATATGAGCCTCAAAACCAATGGGGAATCGACAAGAAACCTTGTTGTCTATCACCAATGAAAATTTTTATAAAAATTGCAAATTAAATCATCCAAGTCGACATATGATATCGGAAAATAAAGATTACAATTAGTAGATAGTATTCCAATGTTCAAACCAAGACTTTTATGGCAAAAGAGGGATGTTAAGGAATGTTATCAAGAGAGTTTTGTAACAACCTTCCGGCTATAGAAACAAATTTCTACAACAACAAGTTCTACCCACTCAAATCAACAAGCAAGCCACCTAAACAAGAGCTCTTAAATAGTGGATCAATTATCATATCTCACAAGTAAATTTCCACAGTAGAAAAGTTGGAAAAGAGTAAAAGAGAGTGAGTTTGTTGCATCCCTATTGGCAGTATATTAATGTTTATTACAACAGCTCAATCATTTATCAAATAAAGATGCCCCTAGGGCACAAGATAACTTAAAGCATGTAAAATTTAAATCCAACCTTAAACAATTAAATTTCTTAAAATTCATGTTTACCAATGAAACAATATTCAATCTCCAATTCAATTAGTGCCTTATATATTGGGTTATGGAGTCTCTTGCTTGGTCACTACGAAGTTAATATAGGGTTTATTACTCTTCTAGGGGTGTAATCCCTTTTACTACCTAAAGAAAACAAACCTTAGGAAGGTCTTGCTATAAGGGTGTAAGCCCTTTTACTGCTTGTAGCAATCCTTAAGCCTTTTCAATAACAATAGAAAAAATTTATTTGATGGAGGGTGTATGCTCTTATACTCCTCCAAGGGTTTAACAAAATAACCTTGAAATCAAGAAGAAACACATAAAATTGCAAAAATTCCTTAACTAACCCAAAAGATAGCATGGGAAACCATTACTTATCAAAGATTTTGCAACCATTTTCCAAGAGAAGTCACTAACCTTTATTCCACCAATAAACAAGTTTTCCATCCATTTTTTGCACACGAGAAGAGATGGAGAATTTCCCAGGAGGGCTAAAATTTCAGTCCAAGAGTATGTAATTCTCAAGTGATGAGTTGTGTAAATGAAAAAGAGATGGCTTCTATTTATATGAGGCCATCTAAACCAATTTGTCCACATAAAATTGTCAACAACAAATTAGAAGAGGGTCAACCCCCTTTGTTTTCCTTTACAATTTGCAAATATCAAAATTACGTAAAGTAAAACCATTAAAAGGGTGATGTTGTGCCCTAGAAGGGTGACGTGAGGCCTAAACGTGAGATGTTGAGCCTCAAAATGAATATAGTTGGGCCTCCAAAGGCCATGTGCCAAGCTCTCATGTTGTAGAGTGTCATGGCATGCATATCCTTCCTTCAAACCACATCACATCACCTCCAAAACCATCAAGCCCACCAAAACCTAGCCTCACAATGACGTCAAGGGCTTCAAAGGTGATGCCCTAGGCATCAAAAGAACAACATCCAAGTGTAACGGGCTATGATTTCATCCTTGAATGTTTTCAAAATTCCTTCGAAGATAACATCCTCTATCCTTTGTACACAAAGGCTTCAGGGTGCTCTACCCATCTCTTGGGGTATGACGTCCATCCCAGGGGTTATCAACCCCCATGAAGGTCAAAATGGCATAATTCCTCCATGGATAGATTTCACCTAGTAAGGTCCTGCAAAGAGAAGCAAGTATAGCCTCCAAGGGTCGACAAGTCATATGTATCATGCAAAGTAAACCATGTTTAATAAAATAACCACCAAAACATCTACATAAAATCCTCTCTTTTCAAACTAAAAAAATGCTCAAATAACTTATAAAATTTTCCAAATTTAAGTATGGGAGGGTTGTCATGGTTTCCTATTGGGTAGACCAATCCCCAAGTCAAGGAAATTTTCCCAAGAAGACTCTCTCCATGTCATATAATGAGTTTGATGTGGATGTGCGTATGAATTTTTGGCATGGGGTTATTGACATATCAAGGGCTCATATCATCTCATTTATGGGTGCCTCTATGGAGGGTGTGTTGCATCCCTCGTTTGCAATGCAACCTTTTTCCAATCCGTTTTATTTGTCATTAATTTGTTATGGTCCCAAATATTGAGTGCTATGTGCAATGGAAAGTAAAGAGCACCRCAATACCGCAATACAYGTTGCAAATGCATTCCCCCAATAAGGGGGACATTTATTAATTATGTGTTTTCTTTTTTAAAGGTCCTTGATTTTTTTATGGAGAAGAATTTCATTGCTCTCGGGACCTTAGGGCGAGCATCTAGAGGGATATTTTATGGATTTTAACTTTTTCTAGCTACAATACCTCTAGGCCTTTATCCCCTTCTTCCCATGAAATGAAGTACAAGCCCTTCTTGGGGTCAATAAGCCCAAAAACCAAAAATACGAGGAAAGAGAGGGGAAGAAGCGTGGAAAGTAGCAAGTATGGGTGGGAATGGTACAATGACCCTTCAAGGAGGCACCCCAATAGAAACCATTTCCTCTAGGGTGACCCACTTACAAGGAAACCATGCATGTCAACCACTAAGGTGAAATAAGGAAAAAGGTATAATTTCCAAGAAAACGTTTTCATAATCACTAAAAGACTCTTTGCAACATGCTCAAATTCTTCAATTATTATAGTGACACTTACCATGAGACCAAACTTGTTACATTATGAAGCAAAACCTTCTCTCTTTTATGGGCCAATTTGGTGTGGTGGGCGTTGTTATGTTGTTTTCAAAGAATGGAGATGTGTGGTGGAGAGGAGGGGCTCTTGTCTGCTCAAAGTGGGCTCAACTAGTCATATGGTTCTCGATACTCCATGTTTTTAACCTGCGGGCCTTGAGACATCATCTCCTTAGTTGCCCCTATCTTGGGGTGGCAACATCTGGCTCCTACATGGGGAAATGTGTTCATCGTAGAGTACATGAGAACCTCAACATCTCATGGTCATACACGTGCCTACACATACTCAAGAAACATATTAGAGCATCAAAGGGTGGCTTTCTCACCCTTTATTCATATAATTAAAACTTCAAAAAAACAAAATTGACAACTAATCCTTTAAAAGAAAATTTTGCAATTTTCAAAGACTTCTAACTAACATCTAATATGATTCAAGCAAATGCTTCACAACAACTATGCATAAATGCAAGAGAAGCAATATGTAAAGTGAAGCATGAAAGCAAAAACAACCACGCTAGGATGAACACATAATTGCAATGTAACAAAAACAATGACCTACCTAGTTACCTAGGGCCCAAGGATCGTAGAAATCAAGTCATAAAGATGTCATGTGAAATCATACAACCAATGAAACCAACTGATCACCACATCAAGGTGTCTTCCCCTTTGCTTAATCATGTAATGTAACAAAGATAAGTTAAGCATGAAATAATCATGAGTATAAATAAGCATGCAACCAATCATTGAAATCAACTCGTGGAGATCAGTGGGAGGGAGAAAATATTGCTGGAAGGAATAGACACAAGTTTATTCCACCCATGATCTAGGTGGATATTGGTGGCCACCCACCTATTCCAACTGGCTCCTCTTGACAGTTTTTAGTTCAGCACGTTCTTTTGTAATTCTTTGTAATTGTGGGTTCTACACTTCCAACGATGTCTGAAGCACTACATATTTTCCAGGTGGAGATTGGTGGCCACCCACCTATTCCAACTAGCTTATTTTGGAAGTTTGCATGTCAGTACATCTTGTTGTACTTCCAAGGCCATTTTGGGGCCCTAAACAATGTTTTTTTGGCTTGCCAAAATCAAACTGTACACAAATTCTAAGTTTGATGGCATAATGTGTAGTTCTCGAAAATACCTTTCCAACGGGCTATCACGCGCCTAAAACATAGGTCGTATGCAAAAGTTACGACCCTGGGAAGTTGAGGTACCAACTTACCCATCGGGGCCCACATAACTTTTGGTGTTTCATCTCCTAGGGTTAGGTTTTTGGATGTATAGGGTTTTGGAATTCACGAGTAATGTTAAAAATGCCTTTGGAGCCTCATTGTAATGATTCTGCTCAGACGGATGCGCGTAGAAAGCCACATCTCTTCTCAAAGATAGCTACCAGGATTCGAGCAAGTTGTTTCCAGTTCTGCAGTTTTACAGTTTCAACATATTTTATTTATTCAATAGAAGTTATTGTTCACTGGATATTTGTTGTTGTTCTCTATATATTTGTGTTATTGTATTCACTTTATTATTCCTTTTGTTCCGCTCATAAATCTGGATCAGTTGTATCATATCGATTTTCTCTTCATTTATTTTTCTTCGTGCATGTCCCCAACAAAATTTGGGTACAAGGAGTTGGGACTTGAACCAGTCAAGCCTTTGCAAGATCGGCAACGCCGAGCCCAACAAAAACCCATGGGGGACAAGAAGAAAGATGATGGAGCATGAGATTCTTTTAAAATGTTGCTCGAGGAAGCCCTTGCACGAAAAAAGAACGAAATGATGGACAACTTTGCACAGATCCTTCGGCGGCTACCCACAGGAGACACATCTTCATCAAGTGACCATGCAACCCCCTTCAAGGTACAAGTGAATTTTGATATCCCATTATTTGAAGGATTGATAGATGTAGATGTTGTACATAAATGGTTGAATATGTTTGAAGGGTATTTTTCGTTCCACAATTTTTCTGACAGGGAAAAGACTACTTTTGAACTCCTCAAGGTCGTCCCCCATGTTAAGAACTGGTGAGATAATTACTCTAAGCAAAGGGCCATAGAGGAATCTGCAATATTTGTGGTCGCCCCCACATGGGATTCCTTCATGGATTCCATTAAAGAACAATACTACCATGTTGGAAGCTACGAGGACCAGTACACAAGATGGACCATGCTGCGGTAGGAAAGGGACCAGACAGTACCAGATTTCACCAATATTTTCCATGCCCTGTGCACCAAATTGGGTATCAAAGACTCTGAACGACATCTGGTGCTCAAATACCACAATTGTCTGCATAGATAAATTCAAAAAGAAATGGATTTTTTGTACATCACACCATTAGGTGTGGCTTATAGATATGTTGTCAAGATCACGCTGAAATTTAAGCAGAAGAGGTGAGATTTTGGATCTGCAAACTCCTCACAGCCGAAGCAGGGCAAAGGCTTCCCCAAGCCACAAAACAAGGGATAGAGAAAAGATGGTTTCTCTTAGGACAACCAGTCCAAGTCGCAACCCAAGAAGGGTAATGAAAAGTCGAAGAAGGACACGAGAAAATGGTGTGAATACCATAAAAGCACTTGACACAACACCGAAGAATGTCGCTCCGAGCAGTCACTGGTGGCCAAGATGAAAGATTTTGAGTAAGAGGTTGAATCTAAATCTGAATCAAATACAAAAAGTGGGAAGCAGATCATCAATGTCGAACCCAATTCCATTGTTGCTACTACCAAAGTCCAATCAAGCGAACCAGAAGAACCAGAGGAAGGGGAACACCTCTTCCACTCACATACGTGGGTAAAGGGGACTCCACTGCATTTCATTGTCGATAGCGACAATCAGAAGAAATTGATTTCATCGGAGATCGTCAAGTGGTTGGACCTATCGTTAACACTGCACCCACAACCCTACACCATTGGTTGTCTTCACCAAGGATGAGATCTCCAAGCTAGCCAACAGTGTCGTCTACCCTACAACATCAATCCCTTCAAAGACAAGGTATTGTGTGATATTTCTCCCCTTGAATTTTGTGATGTTCTTTTAGGCCGACCATATTTGTGGAAGTGACATGTTGTGTATGAGCCTAGACCCCGTAGTGTTATTATTACTTTAGGTAGACAATTGTACATGATACCAGAGATAGCGTCTCTTACTGCTATTTCTTTAATCTCTATTAAGCAATGCACTAAGGTCATTTTAGAGACTGGGAAGTTTGTCTTCTTTGTGATTCGTGCTTGTAGTAAGCAGAAGGTCGCCATGACATCTGTGACCTCTACACAAAGCCTCTCTTTGCAACATAATCAAGTGGATAGGATCGTGGAAGAGTATAGAGATATCTTCTCCTCACCCACCAGGGTACCGATGCACTACCAAATCAAGCATCCAATTGATCTAATCCCCAGTTCCTCGCTACCTCATGGACTCGTCTATTATCACTCGCTGATGGAAAATGACGAAATCAAGCACCATATCTAAGAGCTGCTTCAAAAGGGGTACATCCGACCCAATGCCTCCCCTTGTGGAAGCCCAAATGTGTTGGTGCAGAAGAAAGATGAGACCTGGCGGCTTTGCATTGATTACAGAGCCTTAAACAAAATCATTATCAAGAACTGGTATCCAATTCCCCAAATTGATGACCTTCTTGACCAACACAATAGGGAAAATTTATTCAACAAGATTGGCCTAAAGTCTGGCTACCACCAAGTTCCCATCGAACCAACTGATGTATGGAAGACAACTTTCAAATCTAAAGAAAGTCTCTTTGAATGGATGGTCATGCCCTTTGGCTTAACAAATGCACCAACAAATTTCATGAGATTGATGGATGATGTATTAAGACCCTTCACCGACTCTTTTTTGGTGGTATATCTGGATGGCATCCTCATCTTCGACAAAACTTGGGAGGAGAACATGCAGCATATTCAACAATTTTTGGGCACTCCGCGACAACACAAGCTATATGCCAACTTGGAAAAAATTTCCTTTGGCATGAACAAGGTCCAATACTTGGGATACATTGTTGATGAGCATGGGGTACATGTGGATCTAGCTAAGATCCAAGTCATTCGTGAGGAAATTCTAGGCATAGACCCCTAAATCGTCGAACATGAAATTAGAACATACAAAAATGTGAAACCTATTAGACAAAATTTTTGAACCGTTAAGCATATGAAGGTAACAAAAATAAATGTTGAGGTAGAAAAACTTCTCAAAAATCGTTTTATGTACCTAGTTTCTCCAACTGAATGGGTATCCAACCCCATTCTGGTAGACAAGAATAAGGGAAAAATCCAATTATGTGTGGATTTTCGTGATCTAAACAAATATTTTCCAAAGGACAACTTCCCCACACCGTTTATAAATAATATTATCGATGAGTGTGTTGGAAGCAATATATTTTCGTTCATGGATGGATTCTCTGGCTATAATCAGATTTAGATCCATCCCAAGGATCAACATAAGATTGCATTTATATGTCCTTGGGGTACATTCACCTCTCAGAAGATTCCTTTTTGCCTTAAAAATGTTGGTGCTACATTCCAGTGAACCATGTGAATCACTTTTCATGATATTAAGCACAATTTGGAGGCCTATATTGATGATCTAGCTTCTCACTCTTGCAAGAGAGTGGATCATCCTGCTCATCTTCAGCTTGTGTTTGAAAGATATTGGTACTATCGAATTTATTTGAATCCTAACAAGTGCATTGTTTGCATCGTTTCAGGCTGTTTCTTGGGTTTTATAGTGTCTAATAAAGGGATCATGGTCGATCCTATGAAGGTTGAGGTAATAGTTTAGTTTCCTCCCTTGCTTGACATCTGATAACTTCAATGTTTGGAAGGAAAAAATAATTTGCATCGTCCTTTTATAGGTAACTATTCCAACATCACCAAGGCCTTTATGAATTTGTTCAAAAAGGGGGGCTTTATGGGATG
The DNA here is from genome assembly GCA_010110895.2 of Picea sitchensis. Classification (NCBI taxonomy): domain Eukaryota; kingdom Viridiplantae; phylum Streptophyta; class Pinopsida; order Pinales; family Pinaceae; genus Picea; species Picea sitchensis. Next base: position 18,294 of record SNQJ01S0024644.1, on the reverse strand, counting down.
ATTTTGTGCAACGATCGTTTGATGTGGTTAAGAAGGCTCTTATATCTACCCCCTTTCTTATTCCTCTGAACTATAGCAAAGAGTTCCTACAATATATTTCAAAATCTGAGTCGACTAGTGGCGTGGTATTAGTTAAAGAAGATGATGCGTTGTTAAAGAATTTCATTTACTATCTTATCCATGGCTTGGTGGGTATTGAGATTAATTACTCGCATGTGCGGAAATTGGATTTGGTGGTTGTGCACACCGTCTAGATTCTTCGGCACTACATTATACTGCACAAAACCAAGTTCATAGACGATGTAAATCCATTTCAATATGTTTTAACTCGACATATTGTTGGGGGGAAATATAATAAGTGTATTTTCATCCTACATGAGTTCGATCTAAACTTTTCATTTACTATGTCCAAAAAATCATTAGTTTTTTCTGAGTTTATGTCAGAGTTTCCAAGCAAGGATAAGGACGTCATTGTAACAAACTTGTTTCATGATGAGAACATTTTACTTATTTAATCTAGTGACCCTTGGTATGGGGATATACTTATGTTCTCCATCAATAAAATAATTACCTTATCATCAATGACACTTTGTATCACCGAGGGGTTTATTTGATTCTCTGTCACTGTTTGACTCATGAAGAAGTGGAGAGTGTGCTAAACAATTTCCATAGTGGAGCCAATGTCAGTAATCTCTTTGGATTGGGAACAACCCAAAAAAACCTCTACACTCGATAATTTTTTTCCACGATATTTAAATATTGCATTGAAGTAGTTTAGAAGTTTCATACATGTCAATTTGTTACTAGGAAAATGTAAGCGCAACCAACTCCATTGTTCCCTATCATCACTGCCAACCCCTTCACCAAGTGGGGTAGATTTTATGACATGCCACCCAACTTCATCAAGGGGGAATAAATATATTATCATGACCATCGAACAATAAAACAAGTTGGAGAAGGCCATGCACACATTTTCTAGCGATGGTGGGAATACTGCACTTTTCATATTCAATTAGATAATTTCCAGGTTCATAGTTCAGAGAGAGAATGTCCCTAACCATGGAAGTCAATTTTAGAATAAGATAATGTCAGAATTGGCCTCTAAGTTGGGATTTAGATAGGAGCATTCATCTCCTTAATATCCACAAGTGAATGTTTAAGTGGAGGTCGTTAACAAGTCTCTCAAGATCATTCTTCAATGAACGATGAACGCGAGTGAGTTTAATTTGCACTTAATGCTCTATCCAACATTATGGCGTACTGAAGTTTAGTGAAGACCATCATACGATTCTCTCTTTTTCAACTAGTTCACAGAGTTGAGGTAGTCCTTCCCATTGAATGTGAAATTCCCTCTTTAAGGATAGTTGTTGATCTCCTTCCTGACATGCCCAAGTTATAAATGTGTCTCATTCACTTGGAGCATCTTGATGAGTAATGTTGAGATGTTGTCACAAAGAAAGAGGCACATTGGAAGTGTATTAAATTTTAATACGTTAGGTCTATTCAGCTTAGGATTGCTTTTAAAGGAGATATTGTTTTCTTTTAGGATCAAGACAGAGACAATCTAGTGGTAGGAAATTTCAATTTAATGTGGCACAAGCCTTACATTGCGAGGCATACCTTGAAGAAAGGGTCTTGAGAACTTGAATATTACGAGGGGAATGTGTTGGTCAAGCCCTGAAATGGGATCTATATCAAGAAGTACTACACATGAGTAGTGATGCTTGGGCGTTCACCCCTTTGTAATTGTTGTAGACTAATAGTATTAGGGCTAGTTTAGTTTCCTTTTCACTTATGCTTTTTCTTATTATGATTCTTCTTAGTTGGAATATGTCATTGGAATTGATGGTATTTATAGGATTCATGGATGGTACCAGCCATCACACTTGGAGTCTCTCTTCCACCGCTTGGGTGAGTTACTAACCCATGGGTCAGTTGGTG
>SNQJ01S0024643.1:193531-215993 GCA_010110895.2 Picea sitchensis | reverse complement strand
CTCTACATGGTGAATATACTCTTGATGACAATGTTCTTGTCCAAATCTAAATGTGTTTTTATCTTATCTTGAATGCAGTTTTTGATTTGTGCGAAGTACATTTCATTTCCTTCACCTATTGTATAACTTGTCTTTACTATATGCAACCTGTTAAACGACAAATGTCGTGGTGAAGATTTGTTTTTATTGCAACCCGTGCGAGTAATTGTGTTTTTAATGTATGTTTAATGTCTTGAAATGATATTTTAAGTATTAAACTTCTTGCAATAGATTATTCATTGAGTGGTTTGTTGTTTCCCTTCATTTTTTACCTCTATTGTTTCACTTGTCTGTCATTTTTGTTCCACCATATAAGGAGAAACCTTTTTTGAGCACTCAACACACCCTATAAATCCTCTGTCAATTCTTTTCTTTTTTGGGTACCATTTGATCTTTTGCACTGTCTGATTCGAATTCATTTTGGGGAATGTTTTGTCTTTGCTTATTTTCATGACTCTCATCACCTATTCAGGTTTGTTTAAACTTATGAAACCCCATGACCTAAAAGGCCTTAACACCTGAATAAAAAATCGATATCCAAAACACTTCACCCGACGTGCTCAGATTCAACATCGGAAGAAATTCAAAGAAGGAAAAAAACAACTCGGGAAACCTCAATCGCCGAGTGCCTATCTCCTTCGGCATCGGAAAAATGAATTTTTTATTTTGCATCAAGTCTTGCATAAGGATATCGTCGATAGTCAATTCCCCTTCGACATTGGTAAAAGACAAGGGGGATAGAAATTAACGAAGAGAGAAAAGATATCCCCGATAGCCAATGCCCGACGCGCTTATCGGAATCGGGGAAAACCTAAAAGGATCGCAAAAAACATTCTGACCATGCTAAAGGTTATTATCGATCGTCGATCCCCGATATTTTTTCGACATGGAGAATTTTTTGAGGAAGCTAATACAATTAAAGCACTTGATAGGTTTATCGTCGATTGCCGACATTGGATACTTTTTCGACATCGGGAAGCTAAGGTTTTTTTTAGAATGAATAAATTAAAGAAGGTCCCAACTCCGATTAATACATGCTAATTAAGTCACTGATATTCAGTGCCATGTGTCTTTACCCGGTAGGAGGATCGTACGATATAGTTTTATCTAGAGTCATTTTTGGTTCCCTAGGTCCGAGTCACACCTCCGAGTCAACTTTGCCATGACAAGATTATACGGTGAAATTGATCGGCACCAGATCTTTTTGCAGAAAGACATCAATGAAAAAGTTCATAGCACATTCCCGATCCCCGATCCACCCACTAAGAGAGAGACACGATGGGACATTTTAGCATTAGATACGATCGGATTTTGAGCATTTAAGGAGATAATTAATATCAAATATTGCATTAGTTGGTACCTCATGCGCTAATCAAAACAGTCGTTTAAAATCATCGATATACCACATCACCACCCGCACTTCCACCATCAACCCACTATGAATTTAAGTTATAGATATTTGGCGGCAGATTTGTTAAAATTTCACTCATAACCCGAATTGAATGGCTGATGTGACACAATAAGTTCTTCCCTATTTAAATTCTCTTGAGCTGTTGCAAACGAAATCATTATGCGCGAGAGGAAATTCCAGAGCATCTGAAGGAGAAAGACAAGTAATTCAAAGGCTGCAGAGATCCCGTGAGTATCAAAATAACCAGGTTTTAGCAAGATTCACAGGTATGTATCCAAGTTTGTAAATTTTACATGGCTACAATTTATATGTTTTTTTATCCGGTTTTGTTCTTTACACAGTCTTTGAAATTTTATTTTAAGTTGCAGGAGCAATTATGCCTAGAAAGCCAACCACTATACGATTTTCAAGGGCACCGAAGATGAAAGAACCATAGGTAGGTGAAGGTTCTTTGCCAGGGATTGCAAAAAAATTGAAATACGCCCCGAGGCCGGAATTTTTCATTAAGACAACAACGAAGAAGGTTTTCATCTAGCCTCCGACCTTCGGCGATATAGAGGCAATCACAGGGTCCAAAAAGGTGCTCCCACATTGGGGAGAACTCTTTAACAAGTTCATTCGGGAGGAGTACCCAGAATATGTCCCACATAGTGATCCGGACGTGAGGGTGCTCGATGACCAGGTTTTCCCCAACATACGACGGTCATATGTACACATGGTGGCGAGAAAAACCCCCATTTTCCCCTGCATAAAGGTACTAAAATGTCTCATCGAACACACAGACACGTAGAAATGTTTAATCAATGATGAAAATGGTGGATGTGTCGGGGTGTTCCTACCGATAGAAGTTCAGAAATACTACATGCTTAGAGACCCTGAGGAATGGATAAACACAGACTTCGTGGTGAAGTTATATGAACACCACAAAACCAGTCGGGTGATGGCCTCATGGTGGAGGGAGGACAAGAAGTACACCAACTACAGCATTGGCTGGTATGGGACGACCAACTTAAGAGAGCCATACATCTATTTGATGGCTCTCATTTTTTGATTATATGGAGAGAAGGACTACTGAAGATGTTTAGAGGCGTGGATGCCCTTGGCTTACACAGTGGAAATCTCCGGGAGCAATTTCAACTAGGGAGCAATAATTTCTAAACAACTGAGCATATGTGTACAACAGGCTCAGATGCCGAAGGAAGGAGAGACACCAGCTTTCTATATGGATTCATACTTGCTCGATGTCATGTGCGCCAGAAAAAATTTTGCCAGCATAAATCTGAGTTGGCATGTTGCAGAGCTCCTGTTCCATGTCTACTTCAGTGTGCTATGGGAAAATAGGTATAATAATTCTTACTCCCTCATCTACGATGAATTCATCGCGTGAATTTACTTTATTATTTTTAAGAAAGAATTCCCCAAACTATCGCCTGTGACCAATAAAATGATATCCAAGGTAGGCCACTGGTACTTAGATGAGCACGACACCTACATCAGGGTGTTCGGGGACACTAGAGAACCACATATCCTACTAGATCATGTCCCAGACCATCTTGTAGTAGGAGAAAAATATGCTATCAAACCATCTTGCAAGGCTACAACACCACCCTGGTCAAGGACAAGAAGCATGCGTTCATACCCTATGGTTTCCATGTAGGGTTCTACTCGGTAAAGGATACCTCTCAAGCCAAACAAGAAGGGCTGAGCCAACTCGAGTTTAGATTCCATATGGGTCGATTCCGCAAGAACGATCCAAAGGTCCTGGTCTTGCAACATTCTTCACAGGTGTTGTCTTTCTGGTTGTACGCCCACGACAAATTTGAAGACGAAGTCTTCACAGAAAATGCCCAAGACTGGGACAAGGTTGTACAAAGGATGGTCATGCCAAAAATGACCAGGTTCAGGGCCATGAGCTTGGATGAACAATAAATGACAATAGAAAATTTGGCTCAAGAGGCCCTCAGAGCCAGGGAATAAATCAGAGCGACAAAGGAAACAGAGGTTCCCCTGGTGGCTCCAGTGCAAAACAAAGGATTTCCTATGACACCAGAGGCACTAACAAGGGGATTTATCATGATTGAATAGGCACAGTGAGTTATGGATCAGATGCAGAATGACCCAGACCTTGTAGGAATTACAAGGCCCCTGCCGACAACCCAGATGAAAAATGGGCAGGTCCAAGTGGCCCTGAGCTAATACAAATTGACGAAATTGCCGGGTTATATAACCCTGAAGTTACAATGCCACAAGTCGGATCACCATGGGACGTTTCATCTCATCTAGATATAACCATAATATCAGGGATATTGATTGCACCAAACCCCCTCCATGACTTGATAACAATCTATGATGATGAGTAAAGTTCATAGGTGTCCCTGGTGACACTGGTGCAGATCATAGAGGAAAAGGAGCCCGAGAAGACATCTTCCCCAGCTCCCGATGCTCAAATTCAGGGTCTTCCACAGAATGACCAGGAGGTCAAAAGTGTCTTAGACACTGAGCTACGCGATGTACCGGAGACCCAAATGGATAGTTCGATGGATGATCTAGGGTCGAGCGAACAAAAGGGAGAAGTTCCACACCAGGAAATCAACATCTCAACAATCGATTATCAAGTAAGTACCAAGCCTACCCATGATGCTTCAATTTCAACTGGTACTCAACCTCCCTATGATAAACAACCAGAGGTCGGACCATCAGAACACATAGAAGAAGTTCAAGAACCTAGTATTAAATAGATATACACCGTCGGAAGCCTGAGAAATATGCTTACCTGGGGAGATCAGAAAATCCCCAAACCCATGGATGAATTTGTTGATATACAGGCCATCTCCTATGACCAGAAAAGGAAAGATATTGTGAAGAGAACCAACAAGAAGAGGAGGATTACTTTAGATCGCTCCATCCTCATCACCACAGAGGAAAAAAATGATTAACACAAAACATGCCAAGACATCAGAGCTTATCGATGCAAGGATGGTAATCAAAGATGCCACCCTGGATAGAGAAAAAAGGAATGAAGAGGAGTTGGACATTTTGATGAAGGAGTTGGAACATCTATGCCATTTGGAGAAATATTACCAAGACACCACACAGGCCGTAGTGTTCATGAGAAGTGAATTCCAGGACGCCTACAATAAATTTACGAATGAGAGACACCTATTCACTGCAAGGATAGTCGATTTTCAAGAAGACACCCTCATGGCGTTGGAGACGTGTAAGGATATGTAAAGGTGGTATGAGAAATAAAATGAAGCAGTGGGAAGGATCGAATACATCAACACAGTTCAACAGGGTTGAGATGCCAAAGAGCATGACATTCGGGTACTAATGGAAAGCAACATCGACCGCATAAATAAGTCAGTCGAATACTGGGTGAAAATGGCCCAAGAACATCATTGGGAAATCCAAGAAAAATGGGCCAAGTGAAAAAATAGTTGTACCAAGATCAATCGAGCGATGAGAGACATCGACCTCCCTGAATTCGGCACACCCAATGACTTTGTCTACTTGCGTGACACAGTCAAATTACATGTCGAACAAGACTCATTGTGGGCTATGGAGATAGCAAAGGTGGTGAACATGGTACCAGGTCAAGTGTAGTAGTTCATGGAACACCTGATCGAGGCTTGAACCATGTTGCAGCAGTTAAGTCCTAGAATAGTCAAGTATTGGGCATGGGCAGTAGAGATAAGAGAGATCCTTTCTGCCCTAGTGGAACAACATAAATTCTTGTATGCCAACACATGAAAGGGTATCTTCATCAAATGGTCAAAGTATGAGAAGAATCATCCACTCAAGTGAGATCATTTGATGACTCTTAGAATACTGAGAGACGAAAGCGCCAGGTGGCAAGTTTTTGTTTTACTTAGCTGCACTTTTGATAGTTATTTTTAATTAATAATATGTTATAAATAAGGGGATCGACCTATTAGCAAAGGTCGATGGTGGTTTCAAACACCATCATTTTTGGATTTGTAAAGAACTATTTCAGAGCTACCTTAATTGAGAAGTCTTGTTTAGGACCAGAGACAAGTTTGTGTTTTTCATCAAAAGCATGTGTGATTGGATCTGAAGAAGAATTATTTCTAATTTTATCTCATGAATGGATGTTGTAACGAGTAAGAGCCTTTGAATCTGTTGATAATTTATCTGATTCAATATTTCATAGTTCTTGTCTTTAATGATGAAAAGTAAATTGTTGTGTTAATATGTGATTGATGATTAGAGTTAAGGAAACTATTTTTCTTGCCATCATTTATTGCATGTATGTTTTCTCCTGATAATCGTATCTTAGTCAATAATTGGAACACCAACAGGTTAATGTATTAGTACTGGACTTGTTGTAGGTGTAAGAATCATTGTCTGCATGTTTGAGCACGTGGGTTATCCCAAGCCCATCCTTATCCAGTAGTTAAACTTTTCCACTTTGTTACCCAGTTGGTTTATATCGGCTTTTATTTTGTATTGATCCCACCTATAAGATAAAATACAAAAAAGAGAACGTTCGAATTGAAGGAGGATATTTCACAAGAAAACGTAAAGCCCTTCGATTAATTGGTCAGATCGCAAGATTTGGAGAACCATTCCACCATTAAATGTTGTAGAGTCTAATTGGGCCTCAGTGATGGGTTTGGTTCCTAATGTTGAGTTAAATGGATTTAGGACCCCTCAACAGAATTGGCGCTAGAAGGAGGGCCTGCAAAATGAATGGCTGAAAATATTTTTTACATAACATTTCACTCAGCCTGTAGATTCAAAACATCCCACATGCATGGATAGTCATTCTCAAGACAACCCACACACACTGAGTACTCCTGAAATGAGTAACTCACCCCAGCAAGAGGAAGAACATATATTCCCTTAAATACCTTATGCTCTTCCTCATGAGGAGTTGAACTAGTTCATAAGGATCACAAGAGCTTACGCCCGACAAATCAGAGCACTTCCCTTAGCTCCATTACTTCCTTGTAGAAAAAAAGTAAGAATACCGGTGGTCGATACCCTCGACCAGGTTTTCATTCACACAATAGAATACCTAATAGATTTATCCCTTAATGAAATTGAACATCCTCTCAATCTAATCCCCGAAACAACAATCGACAATTGCTCTAAGCCCGACAATTTTTCCGACGACGAAGATTTTAACTCATAACGCTCAGGTTCATAATCGGAAGACATGGAATATAATAATGATCATAACAAAGAAAGGGGGAACCCACCTCAGAATAACAAACCTTGGTTGGACATAGATGCTTTGGCCATCCTTGGGTGAGTACATAACCTTCCCTCACATCTAGAAAAGTTACTCCCTAAATTTGACCCTGAAACCTCAGGATTGCCTGAAGACCATATCAAAAAATCCATACTATCTATTAGACTAATGAATGTCCAACATGAAGATGTAGTATGCATGCCATTCCCCTACACTTTGAGAATCCAGCCTCCACGTGGTATTTTAACTTACCTGTAGGATCCATAACTAGTTGGACGAAGTTTCAAAATGATTTTCTAGATAAATTTGTAGAAGAAACCACTACAAGAGATTTGATGGCCGAATTGTTCAATGCCACCATGAGTTCAAAGGAGAAGGTTAAATACTTCAATCAAATATTCATCACTATCCTAAACAAATTTCAACCTGAATCTAAACCCACTCAGGAGTTGCAAATCGAAGTATATGTTAATGCTCTCCCAACTTCTATTTCTATGTTTGTAAATAGGGCTTCCAAAACAACCTTATCTGAGAGTTTTGAAGAAGCCAAAACAACTGTATCTAATAATTTTGAAGAAGCCAAGTCAATAGAGTTCCAAATGAAGGGGTGTAAATAAAGCCATGTCTCATTAGTTAAGAAGGAAGTTCAACCTCCTCCCAAGAGAGGACTCATGTTGACTAGACCCACATGGAAACAAACAGAACATGGTCCTGAAAAGGGAAGTGGAGACATAGAAGACATACAATGCATGGTTAATAAATTGTCGAACGAAATCATAGACATGAAAATAAGTGCAAGGGAAGGGAACCAAGGCTAGAGGCCCTATAAACCATTTTTTGAAATAAATCCACCTTTCAAATAAATCAAATCCCCCCCAGCCAACTTAAACATCGATCTGGGAAATGTAGCATCCGACTCTTTCTGTACCTATCACCAAGAGAAACACTTTGAAAGATACTTCCCACAATGGGTGCATGCCATGAATTTGATGGCCAACCAGTTTCTAGATGAGGTTTCCCTAACCGAATGTTGGCACAGGGGAAGACCTAGGGTTCAACGCTTAACAATGCACCAACAAAACCCTGACTACCAGCCCATTTGGAAACACCTGTGAAGCAGGCGAAGTCTCACCCGAGGTAGAATTAGGGGAGTTACAGGACACAGGTGTCTGCAACCAGGCTGGGACACGATTATGTTATAAGAGCACTTCGCAGAATATTTTGTTAACACTTAGGAAGTGAACATGCATTAGTTTATTAACCCCATTAACATTCTAGGGCATAAACAAAGACAGATAAGAAAAATGACCACAAGTGATTATGCACCCTGAACAATTAGCACTTAGCACTGTGATTTAAATCTAGCATTCATTTACCCTTTAACCTAAGTAAAGTACTTAAGCAACAAAACATATATTCATTACACATCATAATCAAAGCACTAAGAAAATGTATAACAGAAATAACACTGCACAAAGAAAACCATGAGACACCAGATATATGTGGTTCACCCCTGAGTGGGGCTACGTCCACAAACCTCTTTGCCTCTTTATTATTCTCCAAGATATTACATCCAGTCACTCCTATGCACTAAGCCACCGAGTCGAACTTCGCACAAGACAGGAGATCTGTGCACTAAGCACCAGATCCTCCTTCTTTACCTTCCAAAACTAGGTCAAATGCACATAGCCAAAATCTCTTATCATGACACTTAGCACCTACTCCACACTAAGCATCAAAATCACTGAGTATAGTATACAAAATCATAGTCAAGCACAAAGCCTCAAATACATACATTCCTTTCACAAAGCACTGTTGAACTACCACTTCTACAATATATTCCTCTTTATTTATACTTTACAAAATATTACAATAAGGCCTAAACATGGGGAAAAACCATGGGAAGACATCCCATAAACCCATTACAAAACCTAGAGGACCCCTTACTGGGTCCACATAACCCTCAAAATTGGTGAGATCCACGATCTCAGCTCCACTTGGGTGCTCCTACTTCGACTAACATGTTGAAGTCCCAAAAGTGGGCTAAAACTGACAAAAGTTTCCCCAAAACTTAGTTGAGGGCCAGCATGCCCCCAACACTCACCTATGACTCATCCCGAGTTACTCAGGTCTAGACAATTCTTCTTCAAAATCCTCGAGCTTAACTTGAGCTACCTCAACTTGTTTCTTCACATGAGCCTCCTACTCAACGAGATCCTAGACTATCTACTCTATAACAGGCCCTTCCAGGCGTTGTTCTACTACTGCAACTACTTGATCTAACTGTGAACCCTAGCCATCGATCTCCTTGAACACCTTTAGAGATTCATCCTACACAGGTTGTAACTTCTGTGTTACTTCCATCACCTTACCCTGGAGGGAAGTGATCTATTTCTTTATTGTGCGCTTCTCCTGGGATCTCTTCATCCTTTCCACTGTTGTGAGCAGCTTCATCTGCACCTGCAATGAAAATGCTTGATGTTGCGCCTCCTGTAACTAAGCCTCTAGCTTCTTTACCTCTATATCCTTGGCGAGGAGTTCATATGTATGGATGCTTATGTCACTCAATTGTTTACATGCCGAGGTGAGGGATTTTATACTTGCTACTATGTTTTTGGTGGACTCCTCCCTCTAGTCACGCACCTCCTGTGGGGTGCTCGGCACTATTCGAGCCTCCAGTTCATCTATCCTAGCTTGAAACTATTGGAGGGTCTCTGTGAGCTTCACTACTTCATCTTCAACATGCTCTTTCTCCTCCTGTACTAAGCCTGGCACAGAATGACATATTTTTCTTACTGCTTCTTTGACCACGGATTTCTCTAGGAACAACTGCTCTATTTCCTTATGTAGTTGGGCTTCGCCAACTTTCTTTTCCTCTTGAATCTTCACCTGAAGCTCTTCTTTCTCTCTTTAATAGGAAACTACATTGTCCTGTCTTTCTCATAAATGTACTAGGACATTGTCTTTCTCCTTTTTCAAGTCTTTTGTAGCCTTCTCCTTCTCTTCCTGAGATCTTTGGAACCAAGCTTCTGTTGCATCAACAAGCCTTCTTAGTTGGGTTTCTATTTCAATGTTCATTTCTCTATGTTCCCTTTTGTATGCCTTCAAATCTGCCTCCAATACTTCGACCTATTCGGGAGGTATTACTTTAAGGTTAACCTCAACATCCAAGTTGGGGATAGCCCGTAATGTTGCGGGGGTGGGAATCATGATGCTATACTGGGGGAGAGTGATCCAAATCCATGGTTCACCCTATGGAGTTGGTTTTTTACCCAAGTCTGTGGTCTGTGATGAGGAAGGCGCAAACAACGCAGTAGGAACAGCGCAGACCAAACGAACAACCTGTTGCACTTCCTTAAAATCCCTCTCAATCCTTTCATACAACTCCACATGTTTCTCTTCATATCTCTGCAACATGTCTTCAGAGGCATCATCCATAGCTCTGCAGACTAGTATAATTTCGTCGTCAGTGAGAGTGGCTTCCAACTGTGGCTTATTGGCACAGATTTTATTCCTTGCTGAAGGTTTCGTCGGAGTAATTTTCCTCTTTTGTGGGGTCACTGTCATAATAGGGGGATCTTCAGGTGGTGGGGTGCTAATAGATTCGCCTCCTCCTTGCTCTTCTTATCCTTCATCTCCTCCTCCCTATCCTTCTACTTTGTCATCTCCTCCTCCCTATCTTTCTACTTCATCTTATCCTCCTCCTAGAAAGATAGACCCGTTATCTCCAGAGGTTTCCTCTTCTTCTTCTTCGTCACTCTCTATGTACTGGAATTCAACCTACTTTTTGCATTCCCTCTGATTTTTCGTCCCACTAGAATGTTCGACATGTTCTTCTCATGTAACCATATGGCTTCCTATAGTATCAGTGTCAGATAAATCTGCATCGGTGACAAGTACAAGAAATTCTTCTGGCCAATCCTTTATAATATGTTCCATATATGCATTTGTGAGCTTATAGTATGACTACAATATTTCCTGGTGCTCATCTCTTCGTGCAGTGATGTAAATGAAGAGGGGATCAGTAAAAAAAATTGTTATGGGCCAGTAATGATGTAGGGTACACGGTGTCATATGAGGGAATGATTCAATGGAGACTTTCAACTACTGATAATATCTATGAAATACAACATTAGACTTCCACTGCTTTGTCACATCATTGGTATACCATAGGGTGGAAAATCAAGCAACCAAGGGCTATGTAGGTTCAATATCTAGGAAAGTATCTCCTTCAGGTATATGCCAAGCCACAAATGCAATCAGGATGATCAGCCAACTGTAGTGAAACTCATATCCTAAGTCTTGGGCTTCACGACAATCTTTTTCTAACTCGTTGACGAGGTAGTTCGCCCAGTTCATCTGCAGGACCTCCACACACTTTCCTACGAGGTCCACCATGAAATCGGTGACTTGTGTGGGGAGTTTCTTCCTCACTATATTTCCAGCTAATATTTGACAAGCAAGGCTCACTACGCCATCCTATATGGAGGCTACCTTGTAACCTTGCTTCCCCTTTTATACCTCTCCATAGGATTCTTTGATGTGTTATGCTAAAGAACGGTTTGAGGTCTTCCCTGGGTAGAAATGTTGTGGGTCAAGACCCTTCAAACTTAAACATGTGATCCGATAGATTAACGTCGGATCCAAAGTAATTCTTCTATCAAGCCATAGATATCCGCCATGATAACATGATAAAAGGAGTTTAACGCAAGCGTTAACCTCCTGGTGGCGGACAAAATGAAAAATATTCATTATGTTTAATATGGTTGACTGTGCCAACTCCTTAATACATGGCTATGGGAGGAGGTGAGGTTTCTTTCCAGTTGTCTTCATTAAGTAACAGTGAGGATATAGCGTGGCGTAGTTCGTTCTGTCTCCTAAGTTGAAGTCACTGTTCTTCAACAATGATACCTACCCTAACTGACAACCTACTATGTGAATTCCTTTCAGAATGTACGAAGTGAACACGGAGTACTCGAAATCACGAGGGATACTTTCACGTTTAACAATGCCAACCAGAGGAAGAATTTACTTAGGCAGGACTGATGGGATCTACTTCGCATTAGCCAGGTCACTGCAGTGCTTGCTTCTGTGTTCAGTTATGGGGTTGATGCAACTAGAATGACATCCGGTCAAAGGGGAAGCCTACAGTCCCCTAGTCGATGACGCTTGAATAACTTCAGATACAGGTCTATCGTCCATGAATTTCCTAATAACTTCCTCAACATAGTTCTCCAAGTCGTTGGGTTTTCCCGACATTCTATCTTTTAACAGACAATGAATAGACAAACATATAGGCAGAGTATACTTTCATATAACGAAAGGTAGCACAGTTTGACACTTGTACAATTCTTGACTTAGCTCAGTTAGTCACAGGTAGAAAAAATTGGTCCCAATGCCACGATCGACGAGTTAAATAAGCGAGGTGGTGTGACGGATATTCCAACAGACAGGAACTAGAGTTAAATGCTTCCATTAATGTAAATCTAGTCGTTATGTCCTAACTATTCTAAAGCGTCATTCTAACGATCAGGGTGCTTCCATTGGTTATATAAATTCACTAGGGAGAAGTCCAAATCTGCACGGAACTGCTATTCCAATGAGGTTCAAACTCTACGACCTTGCCTCCTTCGAGGTTTTGTTCTGTGAAGTCTTCCATCTGGTTTCCTTAACTTCTTGTAGATTTTCCAACTTAGCCTTATTTTTATTGAGCTTCCTTTCCTTATTCCCTATTATATGAGTCTCTTTAACTATTTCTGGAATCCTCTTTCCATTTTTATTCTTATCTTCCCCTAGCATAGTGGCTTCGCACTGTTTAGGTACCCTCAAAGGTTCTAAAGTTAATATCCCTTTTCTCAACACTTTCTGAGTGGGAACACTTCTCTCTTGGATATATAGGTACTTCAAGCCTTCTTGCATTCTTTCAACCTTGATAGCTACTACTTTTTCTTTATGTCCCTCCTGCATTGTTACTTTGCTTTGTTGCTTCGATTTATCCTCTCGTTCTTCTCTTAGTTGGTCATATTTCCTAGCTATGAAATCCCTTAATTCTTTCTTTTTCTTTTATGTAGCTTCTTCCTCTAATTTCCTTCTGATTTGGTCCTTCTCAATCCAAGTCTTACCTAACAAAAGTGGGAAAGGGGCATTGTCCTCAACAAACCTAATGACTTCAAATTCTTCTTCAGTCGATGTTCCATGAACAATAATAGGTACAGTAGTTACTCTTCCACATAAAGTTATCCTCTTTCCCTTAAAAAAGCCTATCCTTCCTAAATAAGGTACCAAAGTAGGATTTCCCAAAACTTCCCAAGTTTCTTCTGTCATAATATTCACCTGTGTTTCTTCATCCAAGACTATATAGTCTATGTCGAAGTCTTCTATTCTTTCATTTATGTGTTTTTTTCTTTCAGGCCTTTTGGTAAACTGACATCTTTATGAACATCCATCGTTTCTTCCAACTGTAATAACATAGTCTGAATTTCCTCTAACATTTTCTCGTTATGACTTCCTAACATACCCTTAGTCTCTTTACTCTTTTCATAATTTTCTTGTCTTATGTCCCTCCCTTCAATTTTAGCAATAATCCTTGGACAATCCTCAACCTCATGACAAACAACCTTACACCAAAGACAAATAGGGCCTACCTCAAGGAATTCCTTAGCAAGATGTCCCAGCCTTCTGCAATTATAACACAAACTCAATCCTCTTTTTCTCTTAAATGTTCCCCAATATTTTCTGTACTGCGCACTTCCCCTAGGATCATAGTGTTGGACCTACAATTTGCAAAAATTCTTTCTAGGTTCCTGCATCCACTTATTAGTCCAAAAAATATTTCTATGCATAGGAATAACATATCTTTCTTCATTTCCATTAAATTTACTCAAATCAACTCTTTCTTTCAAATGCGCCCTATCCTTTAGACTAGGACAAAATCTATTAAACATACTTAAATTCATGCTTTCAAAACAAAAAATTCCACTTATCTTTCTCTTACCAAAGCACAAATCTTGCCTCTTTATAATCTTACCTCTTTTCTTCAGAACAACTTACTTTCTTGGCACAAAGCTTCGCAAGTCAAGTAGAGTAATGTGCACTTCAACAACAAACCTATGCACAAATATTTTCTTTTTCTTTAGTTCCCAAAAATCACAGTTTTCTTCCTCGCAACGGAACCATTTGTTGGCACAGGGGCAGACCCAAGGTTTAATGCATAACAATGCACCAACAAAACCGACCCTTTCAGAAACACCTGCGAAGCATGCAAAGTCTCACCCTATTGGAGTTACTTCACACACACCTAGGATTTATTTTTCCTAAGGTTTTTCCTTGTTTATTAGTCATAATTAGTCATTATCTAGTCTCCTATATTTTAGGGGAGAATATTCCACCTGAAGAATATTCTCTTTCAGTTGACACTTCGGTTTGACTAGTTGAGTTGAGTTTAGATGTTGCATTGGTTTTGTCACCATGCAACATTGGGATCATCACCATGATAATTTTAAATTGCCTTGGTATCATCACCAGACTGGCACATTAGCCTTGATTCCCTAAGTTAACTCCTCACTACTCTCTTTTCAGTTAGTTGACTAGTTAACTCAACTAGGTGGCAGTCCACTCCCATAACTACCTGAGAGACCAGACTAGGTGGAATTTCACTCCCGTAACTACTGGTGTGTGTCCATATCACTCTATACCACCACTATGGTGCATTGGTTCTCCTTCATTGCACACTCATTGAGTTACACAAAGTATATCATGTGTAAATTATTCATTATTCACAATGATTAATGATAATTCTTCTATTCTTTCTCTCCTTCTTCTTCTTTATCAAGTTATCTCTGCAAATGTGTGTATTATTGTTTATCTAGATCTATTTTTTGAAGGTTCAACACATTTACATGGCATCAGAGCCAACAAACTACTAATCAAAAGCTACACCAAAAATTTTTGCAGGTACAAAAGATTGAAGATAACAGGAAGATGGAATTCCAAAAAGAATTCATTCTTACACCTTACAACTTACAACTATTTTGCATGGAAGGAGAAAATAGCCATACATATTTGAACCAGAGGGTTGTACAAGTTAACCTTGAATACAAATACAAAACTGACATCAGCCATAGAAAAATACAAGTTCTTAAATCGCATGGATGAGGCACTCAAATCAATTTGTTGTCTTATTTCTCCTGATCTCCTTTTTCACATATCTACCTGTAAGACTCCCAATGAAGTCTGGAAAAAATTGGAAGGGATCTTTGGAAAAAATGATGATATGAGGGGACATATGTTGGAGGTGGAGATGCTCACATTGGATCCAAAAAGCTTCGACAATATCCAAGATTTCTTTACAAAATTTAAGGATTTACTGCCGCAACTCAAAGCTTGTGGGATTTATAAATCGACGGAGGAGAAATAAATGGTTCTCATCATTCTCTCCAATATTGGTCCTGAATTCTCTATATTTGTATCCAAATTCCATATTTTTAGATTTGCCTCTGGAGCCACCTGGAAGATGCCTTCTCTTGAGGACTTTATCGAATCCCTGACACAAGAGCAAACCAAGCTCATCAACATGGGCACAATCAAAGGCCCAAGGGCGCATGCACTCACTGTTCATGATGGCAGCCAAAAATATCATAAATCTAAAGATAAAGATAAACGGAAATTTCATGCACATCCAAAGAAGGAAGGGTACACAAATCCCTTCACCGATGCCTCTGGATCCAAAGGAGAAAAGGGAAGAAAAGGATAGAAATGCACGTACTGTCAAAAAGGATTCCAATTGGAATCCACATGCATGAAAAAACAAATATATCTAGTGTCTCAAATACTTCAGAAAAACAACCTTGGAGATCACATCCTCGAGGGTGTTAAGAAGAAGAAGATAGAAGATCTGAATTCCAAGAAAGGAAATTCTATCCATGACTTGATTTCCATCAACTCCTCTCCCGATGCTTGGATCATTGATTCAGGAGCATCACATCATATGGCTGCCTCAAAACTAGTATATTCTTCTTTGGATGCATTCAAAGGTATTCCTGGTAAAGAAGGGCATTGTTGAGTTTCATGATCCTTATCACAAAGGGCGCAAATTGGCTTTTTGTCCAATGGGCATTCCCTTAGTGGGTGTTTTTCTCTACATTTGGAACAAAATATAGACAGAGTCGCTTCTGCTTTAGCTTGTTTCTTTTTAATCTGCAATGTGTCAATTTGTGAAGCAAAAGAACTTAACATTTCAGTTTTAAAATCCTCAAGTAAATTACCTATTTTGTCTCGTGTTGCTCCTCCACTGGCTGATTTTTGAACTCTTGAAAATGTGGTATCCCTGTTGTTTGATCTATTCCTTGCAGCTCCTCTTGAACATCTTTTACATATGTTAACAATTTCATCATATGATTCTTTAGATATGTCCCCTTTACCAAGCATATTCAACATATCTAAACAGTCATCCCTTACTCCTTTTAATAATATTGTTTTAAGAATATCTTTACTTACATTGGGGTGATTGGATCTTTGTAGATTATATTGTAGCCTTTCCACAAAGTCCTCCAGATTTTCGTCCTCTTTCTGTATCATCTTGAATAGTTCCTCTCTTTTTTCTCTTGTTCAGTAATAGTCTTGATATTTGTGCAGAAATTTCTGTTTCATCTAATCCCATGTTGTGATTACATGACCTCCAAGACTCATGAACCATCTTAATGCATTTCCCTTTAATGTTGCTGGAAATAGCTTTAATTTTTTAGTATTGGAAATGTAATCATAACTTCTGCATAATATGTCAAACTCGAAAAGGAATTCATCAGGATCTTCATAAGATAAACCATGAAAGTTAGGTAAAGCTAAAAGTGGAATATTCTTCATGGGAGCTACTCCTCTAGGAATATCACCAATAGGAAATCCTAAGGTAGAAAAAGAGTTTTCATCGTTTACCTCTCCTTCAGGACCTACCTGTTCTTCATGGTGAAGTTCTTCATTATACCCATCCATGGTTTCTTCTGTTTGTTCCCCTACTGCACTTGCTCGATCCTCAATGTTGTCTGTTGGTTTTTCAACTGTCTCTGTTTCAAAGTTCGCTTGAAAGGAAGGTTGAGGCTTTGGTTTTCGAGAGCTTGGTCGTTGAGGAACAAAAGATTCAAATTTTGATATAATCTTGTCGATAAAAGTCTTTCTTCCTCCCCTTCCTCTGCCCCTTCCACCTGTAGGGTCAGTTTCCTTGGGGGGTCCATGTCTTCTCATGAAGTCTATACATCTGAGAGAAAAACATAAATTCTTTTGAAATCTATAATTGCCTTCCCTGACAACGACGCCAAAATGTTGGTCACTATAATTGCTTATTAATTAAAACAATCAAGTGTTACATAAATTGTCAACCCAGGGAAGTTTGTTTATTTCAAAGGCAATAACACATTGTATATGCTCAATCTCAAAAGAAATACAAATTTGTAGTAACAGTTGCACTAATCACACCTTTCTTTGAATAGACTGAAGTTCTACTTTAAATTACAGTAAAAGCAATCTATCTATTGCAGAATTCAAGATTCAAAGGAAAATAATTATCAGAAGAATCCTGGATTACATTAAGAAACAACAACCTAGGGAAAAGGAACCTTTCAGCATACTGCAAAGAAGACTAAATATTTTGTAACAGAGAACATTACCCTATTCCCCAAAGTAGGAATCTTCAGCACCTGTCTCTGACTATCACACTTTCATAAACTCATTATGTAAACAGAATTACCAATCAAATTGATCAACAATTACCTAGGAATGAATTGTATGAAAACGATGCAACAATCAATTGAAACGGAGTTTCAACAAAACAAAGTTTTAACAAGGCATGAATAAAAACAATACTTAACACACTACAGAAACTAATGGGTGAATCTTGTGAAGAAGGTGGGCCCTCTCCTTCTCACAAGATTCCCCAGAAATGAAAGGAACTAAAAAGAAATGTTCAGAATGATCTTTTATTCATTTGTTCAATGTGACAAGTTACAACATCAAAAGTGAACACGCTCCTTCTTTGTAATTCCCTTCTAGCTAAGCCTTCCGTAATCTCTCCTCTAATGTTGATTTCTCCCCTATTTAAAGAGGAGAATCCTCTTAATACAATTAAGCATAAAATTACATGTGTACATACAAATCCTATTCTTAGTTTGATCTAATCTTTTATGCTGGAATAGGATATTCTGATCTCCCGTAGCAAAATGTTGTTACAGTGGTTGTAATGGTGTTGGCTTGAGGTACAGTTGTTGCAGCCAGTGTAACAACTCCTTTAATTATCTTTTCTTGTTACTGTTGTATGTGAAATACTGTTTCAGCATCGCAAATCACAGACTGTTTCAACAATGGGATTTGTGTATTGTTTGACTGTTTCAGCAACGTGGTCTTCAAGTAGAAACGATGGTTGTAATGGTGTTGGCTTGAGGTACAGTTGTTGCGGCTAGTGTAATAGCTCCTTTAATTATCTTTTCTTGTTATTGTTGTATGTGAAATACTGTTTCAGCATCGCAAATCACAGACTGTTTCAGCAACGAGATTTGCGTATTGTTTGACTGTTTCAACAACATTGTCTTCAATCAACAACGATATATTAATTGCAATCTTCAAACTATTTTAGCAACTATATATTTCTGATTAATGGCTAAGTATTAAAGTAATGTAAAATTACATGTAAAACAAGTTAAACATATAGCAAAGAGAAGAAACGTTATATACCTTTGGAAAAATAGATTAAGGTGATAATGTAAGCTTAAATATGAGCGGGAAAAGGATGTAATGATAGAAAAAAGTATGAGCAAAAAGGTATGTTATAGGGTCCTAAAAATTGTTTGGAATCAAAGTTCTATGTCTCATCTCAATATGATATTTCAACTTCAAAACAGTAGGTGGTACGAAAGTCACAATAGCTTTGGCTAAATAATCAGCTTGTTGATTTTGCATTCTGGGAATAGAGTGAATATTAAAATAAGAGAATAAATTATCTATTATATCCCAGACACGATTTCTATACAATCTCAATCTTGGATGCTTAGCTTTATATTCTTGTTTTATTTGTTTTACAATGAGCTCTGCATCACCATAAACTATCAAATGTTCGATTTTTAATTTTCTTGCAGCTTCTAATCCTAAAACTAAAGCTTTATATTCACAGAAATTATTGGTATAATCGACCTCCCATTGTAATCTATAAGAGAAAGGAATAACATAATCATCACCTGGTGCCAAAAATAAAACTCCATCTCCTACTCCTTCACAGGATGAAGCACCATCGAAGAACATCTTCCACATCTCTTCTCTAACATTTATATTTTTCTTTGAAATTTATATTTTTTTATTTTCTTATTCTATACATTCTTCAAATTCATCATCTATGGATAATATACAATTTCCTAAATCTTGATCAACAACATAGACTGGGTATTTATTGGGGTTTTGAGGGTCACTTATAGTATACGCCAGTCTAGTCTCTTTGTACAGTCGAGTAAATTGTCCACCAAAATTTGGAATTGTAGCATAGGTCATGTCTAGATGAATCAATCCTCCTAGCTTGGAACCCCAAGATATTGATAGAAGCATGCCATACTTTGCAGGAACGTCAGAAACAACCACATCCATAAGAATAATTTTCATAGGAACCTAAGCAAGATTTACCACTAAATATTGAATCATACCCAGACACTTAAACTTTCTAGAATCAAACGAGTATAAATATTGATAAGGTCTGGTAATTTCAAGGCCCAATTTTTCCATGATAATATTAGGCATTAAATTATGTGAGGCTCCTGAGTATAACATGCAATTGTGAAGTTAATGAGCATGCACAATAAATGTAATGTAGAACGGAGCAACAAAATCCTTATTGTTTTCAATGTGTGGTCCAAACATGATTGTAGGTTTTTCATCCTGCAAATTGATAGCATCATCTTGACATTCAACATTAGAAAAATGTATTTCTTTAGCGATTTGTTTTTTATAGATCGGGTTCCTCGCAAGTTCAACCAGAGGAATTGGAATTTTAATTTTATTAAGTTCATTCTCTAAATTGAAAGTCTCAATTGGTTTTTCAATTTCCCTAGTCTGAACTTCAGCTTCTATATTTTCTGGCTTCTTAGTTTTCACTTCTTTCATTTCAACTTGCTTTATTTGAGAAACTTGTGTTTCAAATGATGGTTTTGTAACTGCTGCCTCATTTTCTTTGTTTCATGATAAAATATTTTTTGGTGGGATATTTGTAGGAATTTTTTCTCTTGGACTCAAATCATATTTATGTTGAAGCTCGACCATTATTGAGTCAACAAGACCTTTGTATGTAGATTCCCCCATATTGTTGATATTTTCATCATTATTAAATAGAGATTCCAGATCTAAGGATTTCTTATAATACTGTTTGGCTAGGTGAGGCTCAATATCATCATCGCTGAGGTTTTTTAGATCTTCCTCTAATTCCTCATGGTCTTTCACCTCATCTCTTTGTATGAAATTCTCAGTTTTAAATGGAACTTGAATCTTTTGATCCTCATTTTTTATTTGCCTTTGTTGTATCTGAGGATTATGATTTCTACTGAATTTATTTCTAATGTATGGATCAGGTTTGGCTTGTTCTATTTCCATCCTAGAGATTTTTTTCGATAGATATTTAATAATTTTAGCCATCTCATCCATTTTTTCCTCTATAGATTTCCCAAACCCAGAGGGCCCTACATGTTCTTTGAAACGCTTGGGTTTCCTCGTTCCCATATCAACTTTAATTTTTGACTTTCTGGATGTCATCATATTTGATTCAATCTCTATAGCATCATCTTGTATCCCTGCTAGAGTAGTGGATCTTCTTTCTCTCAAAATTAGAGAGAAATCAGAATCAAAAGCGCCTGCAAAAGTGACTTTCGCAACTAGTTGAGAAGGTTTAACTTCGGCTAGGATTTTGTGATAAATCTTATTAAATCTTTGGATAAATTCTAGGATTGATTCAGAAATTTTCTTTCTCAAGGCTTCAAATTTGGTTAAGCAGTAAAGATGATCTTTTTTTTCCCCCACTGCCTTATGAAGGTAGTTTCCAGATCATTATATGATGGTATAGAACCTACTGGATGTACTCTGAACCAAGTTCTTACATTTCCTTCGAAATTTTGTACCAACAGTCTCGTGTAAACATCCTCATGCTCAATACCAATAATATCATCAAATTGATCAAAAAAGCCTATATGTTATGTTGCTGTTAAATCCCCTTCTCCAGTGAATTTAGGGAGGCTCTTCATGTAATTTTCAGGTAAATCATGCAGTACAGCAGGAAGAACTAAGGGAGCATATCTAGCAATGACCTTGGAAAATATCCTAGGGTTTTGAGCTTGTCCACCAGCCCTTGCACCTCTTCCACCTCCAACACCAACACCTCCATCACTGGATTTTTATTTAAATTCTAGGAGAGGGAATCTGAGGACTAAAAAGGAGATTATTAAAAACTTCAAAAGATTGATCTATTGATATTTTGACTACTTCAGGATGGTGTGAATGAAGCTCGGGAAAATGATCACGAGAATATGGAAGCTCTAGATGAGGGGGAAAAGGAAAACTTGAGCTTGGTTTCTCAGGTCTACCTGATGTATAGATAGGAGAAGTAATAGGGGATGAATCTGTGTATAGAAAATAATTTACAGGGTTTTTGGGAACATAAATTTTTACTTCGGGAAGAGAAATAATCGGCGGTGTACTAATGATAGTAGGGATTGAAATGGATTCTTTATTTTCGCTGCTAGAAGAAAAGTAGAAGATGCACCCTTGATTAGGAGATAAAAATGCAATAATTCACACAAATCACAGGTCTTTGTTTACTCACAGTAATAACAGAGGAAAAGTTGTTACTGAATGAACTATTGATATATTATGATCACAGTAGATGTAGTATTAAATTGTAATCATTCACTCTTCAAGAACTACAGAAATAAATTCAGAGAATGGAAACACAGAGGATACACATAACTCAAATTGAACTAAACTTAGAATCTTTGTATGCACTTGTATGGATATTCAAAAAACAGTTTTCTCTTTTACATTTGGCAAGAAGCCGCCCCGAATAGATCTGAAATCTATCTATTTATACAAAAATTGTCTCAACTGGAAACCCGTTGGACTTCCCACAATATATGCCTAAACACAGAATACAAACCGAATGAAATAACATGTAAATATTGTTGATTTTTGTTGGCGCTTCCTGTGTCTCTTCATTTTCTTGTAGATGCACTCGTTTTCCTTTGTTATTTAAACTAGGTACACATGTCCATTAAGGCCACCACAATCATTTGGCCTTATGTCTTTTCCATTTGATTATGTTTCCATTTGTCCCTTCGAATGCATTTACTGGGATAGAAAATTTTAGTTGAAGATATGGGGGGGAATAATTAGACAGGTAGCTCAACGTTGGATCATTATGGGATGGATAACGGTTACAGGGAAGAGTAATTGTTCACGAATAGAATGATATGGGAACAAGGGTGTTATAACCCTAAATTGCACCACACATGCTTACCTGGCATCAGGCCAACTCATATCCTTTCTTTGCCAAAAACACTGTTGAACAACTCTTTGAAAATCCTCTTGTGTAAAGGCCCACGTGCCCTAACCCATTACTGCACGCGTGCACATGCTAGCTGACCCAAAACAACCCGCGTGGACCAACAAAAGCATGAAAAAAGGAAAGTTGTCGACGGAACAAAAAGTTATGGGTGAGTTAACTAAAACTCATGGCCATGCATGGCCGAGGATTCGTCCAAATACCTATCTCCTTCTAGCCTATAAAA
>SNQJ01S0024643.1:156831-183934 GCA_010110895.2 Picea sitchensis | reverse complement strand
ATATTACATATTTTCATGTTCCTAGGAGATTAAACCAAATTATAGATACTCTAGCTAATCAAATTTTAGATTGGCATCTTGCACACATATGAAAGAACATTGACATAAGCATGTAAATACATTTTTGCACACGTGATCCATAAAACACAAAAGATCAAAAAACCATATATAACATCATAAAACAACCAGAGTACATAGATGGATGCAAGCACCTAAAAAATGGGACTAATAACAAGTCACGAGGCTTATGCCCTCAAAAAATATATACAAGTAAGTGCTCGTGGCACGTAAAAAGTCTAACTAGGTTCAAGGCCTATGGGCCCTGTTATAATAGTCCACAGCATGGGCTAAACGCCTAAACAATCGGACCCACGTCCAATGTGCCCCCACTACATGAGGCTGCATGGATGGCGGCAGGTCCTCTATCTCTGCCATCGGGACTGTGCGAGTGAGTGCAGTGAAGTTCTGATCAACTCGTCTAAGGACCCTCTCAGCCTCCCCGGCTGGGAGGTTCCCTGCTACTATTGCTCCCCCGGCGGCGGCAGCTGCGGCTTCTGGCCGTGGACGAAGCTTGTTCTGTGGATAATCGACAGGTCGCACGGGTCCCGCATCTTCATGCAACAAACGTATACCCATCAAATACTCTAGCATACAAAATAAATGATATATATAACAAAAATGACATAAAAATTACATATGAAAACAAAAAAAAAACTACGAAGGTGGAGACTTACCCATCTCCCCTCGCTCCTCACCAGGGGGCATGGGTATCTAAGGATCTCTCAAAAAATCTATCCCTGCATATGGGTAATCCTCGATCACAGGGATCTGTCGTGACAGCCACGCAAAGAATTCATCATCAAAGGACTCATTGGTCCTTCCACCACTCTATTGCGGCAGTAATACTTATCATCTACACACTGCAGGAAAAGAGGCCTGATGTCCTCGTACTACTTCCCGAGGACTAAAGCTTGGAACTCTCTCAAAGAAGAATGAACACAAAATCGTCTCGAACCCGAAGTTCCTTTGTGTTCGCTGTTGGCAATCTGCCAATTGCCTCTTCATGCACTCGAGCAATGTGGTACTCCAGTCAAAAATTTATGCATTCAAGCACTGGATAGCACAGTTCATCTGTGTGCGAGATGCCTGATGCAAGGCTGTTGAACCGGTAATTCGCCCAATCAGTAATAATATCGCCTGCAGCGATAGGTTAGTGATATTACTGATGGGCACCTGGGAGCTCACACGGTTAGTCCCAGCCTCACAGTGCTCGGCTATCAGTTCCGCTATGGTATGCGGTCCCGCAGGAAACGTCCTGAAATTGACTGGTTCCCCTCTCCTTGAGAGGCCAGTCAAAAAATAGATATCCTCGGTGGTGGGCACCAGTTATTGCCCCTCTAGCATGAAGGCATCTGCATCAGGGTGCTAGTAGTCAATCAAGGAATTCAGTAGCCTTGGTTGCGCTCGCATAAATGGACACAGGAAGAACTTCTATAAACCACATTGCATCAACACGGCCACGACATTCGGATATCCTGCAACCAACTCACTGATTGCTTCATGCTCCCTTTCCCTCCACTGGACATACATCCTGCCAACACAACAAAGTTCAAGAGGGTCAGTACTTGCCCTTTAGTTCTTTTTTTACTACAAAAGGGGGGTCCACGCGAGCTGTAGAGGCGACAGTCACGTGTACACGCGGGAAGCCTTTACTCTACCCCGAGTGTACACACAGCCTGTCCAGAGACAGCCCACGTGTACCTAGGGCCGACCTTTTAAAGGTCGACGCCCACCCAAAAAACGAAAGAAAATGCAAAATTGAAGAATTGAATAGCTAGATAAGGGAGTTTGTACTTACTTGGTCCAAGGGGAAGTTCGTTTCGTCCACTGTAGCTCCCAGAATCACCGTTTTTAGCAAAGGGGGTCTTTTGGCTCCAGATTTAATTACCAAATTAGCAATGGTGATAATGAGCTGCCAGCTTCTATTTATAGACTTTTTGGCCTCTTTTTGTCACTTTTTTGGCCTCCCTTATCAGTTTCTTTATACCAAAAACCATTTACATTGATTCAGGATTTATATGGGAGGGATTTGATCGAGTATTGGGACACTTTTTTTGAGTTTTGAGAAAATTTTGAAGGTCCATGAAAATGTTTCCACGAATCAACTTGAGCATATAGGTTAGGTTACTACCCCGATTTTTGTGTCTCGTTGTATTTTTCCTCTGCCATAGGATCGATAACATCAGGTTGTGACACAGAACCATCATATATGCTTTAGAAGTGTCGCAACTTGGCGGTAGATCTTACCAGAACATGGATGCCCTAGGTAGGTCCTGGTTGCATTATGGTGTCCATGCCATCTCTAAAACACTATAGGCTCGGGAGTCCTTATAGTCTTTCCTGAATATGAGTTTGAGCCTCATTTGCATGATTCTTCTTTTCTCTTGATCTCACCCTCAGGACTCCCAAAAAACTAACGGGTCTCCTTTTAAGCCCTTTTCAAACCCTCTAAACATGAAAAGATTGTCGAGTGATCTTGTGGCCTTTCACGCTCGTTAAACTGAAATTTGAAGTCACGTATGTCTGGCGGTAGTTTACCCATTTTTCGGTCTGGATGGTCAACTGTACGAACAAAGGTATACTCTATAGAACTTTCATTCTTTAGAAGAGTACTCTCAGGTATAATTTTATCCCTTTTTCGAGCCTGAGGAACTAAAATTACGAAAAAGAAACCCCCACGGAGCCCATAGTTAAGCTCTTTTTAGACTCCCTAAAATTGAAAAGATCGTCGAGTGACCTTATTCTTTCACACTCGTTAAATTTGTCTAGAATAATAATCCTGACGGAGTCCATAGTTAATCTTTTTTCAGACTCCTTAAAATGAAAAAATGGTCGAGTGATCTTGTCCTTGTCACACTCGTTAAAATGGTTTTGAATCGACGTCTAATCGGTGCTAGTTTACCCTTCTTTCGAACCGACTAGACTATCTTTGAAAAAGGTACCCCAATGGAGTCTCCTTTTATGTTTTTTCAGACTCTCTAAATATGAAAAACCACCAAGCTTACCTTCTCTTGGATCATTAAACTTACATCAAAGGACGTTACCATTGTGTATTTTATCAACCGCATTTGCATACCTTATCCACCAGGTTTGTGAAGTTTGCTTCTGCGTCTTAACACCTTTGGTCGCTGGAGGATTTTTCTCGAGTATCATTTTACTAGAACATCAGTCTTGTCCTTGTGCCTTGAGCTTGTATGTTTGCAACACTCATTCCTCCATTGTAACGTAATATTCCTTTATTATTTTTCCACAATTATTGAAAAGAACAAAAAAATCAAATATACCCCAAAAAGAGGAAGGGAAAAGTATTTTCTTTATTGGCAACATAATGAGTCGCCCTTGGATAAAGCACATCTGTCCATTTGTTCATCAGACTATGGGATGTAGTACGACCTTAGGAAGATATTCTCGCTATATAAATTTGTGTCCTCCACCATTTGGTTATTCTTCCAAACATATGGAGAGTTTGTGTTGCCTCCTGCTTCGTAGACTTATGATTAACATAAATGTTTCTTGAGTCTCATCACTTGTCATGTTATTGTCCAAGGGAAGTTTTTCACTAAGCCTGAGTCGTCCCCTCTACAATGTGTCTCTTGTCCGCATACCCGGCCATCCTGAACGTCCAATCAAGTCCTTGTTCGAAATCACTGAAGCCTTCAGTCCGATCATCAAGATTATCAAGTCCATGACCAATGAGCCATCGAAGACCTCTGGGTAGTGCAGTCATATACTCATATTACACTCCTGCCTGAGTTTTGGAAGATTTTGAAGTTGTTGCTCGAGCTCTGAAGATCTCATCTCCATCCATCAGTCTGAATCAACTTCTGGAAGATGGATACTCTATATGTATATCTTTCTGATTTCGAGATGTAGCTCCGTTGTGTATTGTTCGCGGCTACTCCTTATAGTTATTTGACATGGATCTACAATGTATTTGATTGGTAGCCATGGTTTTATTTTTATCCCGAGCATGGGTATGCCTGCCTCGGTGAGACATTTGTTATTTTGCAGATGGCACCTCCCGGTTCCTGATCCTTGGGCTCAATCGTTCGGCACATCAGTAAATATTGGTAATGTATTTCAGCCTTCAAATGCTCTTCTGACCTCACACATTAGGGGGCATCTGTTAAAACCCTAAATTTCACCACACATGCTTACCTGGCATCAGACCAACTCATATCCTTTCTTTTCCAAAAACATTGTTGAACAACTCTTTGAAAATCCTCTTGTGTAAAGGCCCACACACCCTAACCCATTACTGCACGCGTGTACACGCTAGCTGACCCAAAACAGCCCGCGTGGACCGACAAAAGCATGAAAAAGGAAAGTTGTCGACGAAACAAAAAGATATGGGTGAGTTAACTGAAACTCACGGCCATGCATGGCCGAGAGTTCGTCCAAATACCTAGCTCCTTCTAGCCTATAAAAGAAGGGTTAGGGGTAACATTTGGAGGAGGAAGAATATAGCAAAGAAACTCTGCTCATTTACGTATTCCATTGTCCCAACCCTTTAGCCTTTCCTAATTCCAAATGAGATTTAAAGCAAAGCAGTTGAAGGACAGAAGAAGAGGAGCCCAGGATCAGGTTCAAGGAGCAGTGGTCGGTCTCAACTTGTGTAAGTTGACTCATTTTAAGTAATAAAGAGAATGATTTTCCCATCCCAATTCATGAAATTTTTATGGTTTGATTAGTTTATGTTTGATTTCTAACCCGTGAGTATATAAGTAGTATGCATGCATAGTTGTTGCTCGTCTTGAATGTAGGTCAGCTTTGGAAGGAGTATTGCAAACAAGTAATCAAGAACAATGGAGGATCGACATCAAACATCGGTAACGAGGTAGGTTGATCTTTCAATGCATTTACTAAGAAAAGGGGATTTAAATCTAGGGATGAAGGTAGAAATTAATTTCTATTCGGTCATATCTGCATGCAAAGTCTGAACTCTATTTGCTAGTCTGTAAGGTGTTTTTCCCCAACAACAAAGGGTCCAATAAGGAGGTGGGATGAGTGGATGCAAGAATGCGGGTGGTATGGATAGATGGGGTAAGTGACATGTAGAGTGTGGAAGGTTGGAGGGCGAAAGATAAAGTGGGTGTAGAAATTGGACGTTGTGAATGTTTTTTCAATTTCTCCCAGTTACACTTGCCTTTATCTATTCAATGCATTGGGTGCACATGTCCATCAATGCTACCACAAATCACGAAACCTCAATCCTTTCATTCAATTCAAAGGTGAACATATTCTTCTCTACTTGTGGCAGCTTCTCCTGGATCGTTTTCACTTCTTGGACTATGACTTGATATTGTGAACTTGGATTAACCAACCATTCATTAATTTTAAGTAAGTCAATCTAGCTCATCTCTTGGATGGTCACCTAAGTATTTTCCTTGTTCTTTCTAGAGCTTTGTTGGTTCATTTCTATTTCGATATTCCCCAATTCCTTTGAGATATTATTCCCTTCGAATCCAATCATATTGTTATTTATTGAAGATAATGCCTCTAGAAAATCCTCTTTTACATCTCTGGAAAGTTTCTTGCCTTCTTCCATATTTTTTTTCCCAGGATTTTAGGGCCATTTCGCCTCTTACTTGTTCAGAATGTGAGAGAGGGGTAAGACCGAGGATATTATCTCTCTTCTTTCGTATGATAACTTATTGAAACTTAGACCTAGCTATGCAGGCCTATTTTTCTTGACATAAATATTCTTTAGATAAAGGTTTACCGCGTGATATCATTTCTGAATGGCATCTACTTTTTGATAGAGGTCATGTTGGGAAACTTCCAGCTTCTCATTGATTTCTGATGCTTGTGTTTTGAAGGCAGTAATATCTATCATTGTGTTCTTTGTTAGGCACAATATGGTCTGCGATTGCTCAATCAAATTGTCACACTGAGTGATCAAACCTTTGTTGGTTTGTGAACTCTGGTAGATCAACTCAATATTATCCTATAACTACTTAATTTGATGCTGATAACTAGCTTTGATTTGTTAAATGTCCTGGTTCATCCTACTTCTAACAGTTTGTTCTGTACTATATATCTCATTCTATAATTTCTCTACCAAGAGGCATTTATTTTACAGTTGATCGGTTAAATTGCCCACTGACCATTGATTGGTAGTGGCAAAATCCCCTAGCGAACCTGCAACTTCTTTCGCAAACTCAGGACCATCTTGGTCTTTCCCATCATACACCAATATTTTCCTTTTAGTTACTATTCCATCCTTTTGGTGAGATTATTTTTTCACAATACCTTTTCGTTTCTTGCTGAAAAAGAAATTTGAGGGAGGCATCTCTTCAGGCAAGATAGGAGTAAGATCACCTACAAAAATAAGTTCGGGACTAGGATTTCTAAAGATGGTCTATAAAGGGGTTAATGATGTAATAGGAGAAATAATTGTTGTGGAATGTTCATGTCATGTTGTATTTTGGGTGCCAGCAAAGGTAGTTGTCTTTGAATGAGGAATGAATTTCTCTGGATTCATGAAATCTTTGAACCGAGATAATACTTGTGGATCATTCAGTCCTACCAGTGATGTTTGTATTTCTTGAAACAAATTTTCTGGACTTTTTGTTACTTCTTCAATTGTGTGCTTAGTGGGGAAACTTGGTTCAAATTTTGTGGATTTAGTTTCCTATGAAGAAGGCATGGGTTTTGATTCTCCTTCCAGTATCTTCGACAAACTATTTCGTCTATGCTTTTGAAAGCTGAGGAAACTAGCTTGTTGGTCAGGAGCCAGAGTCTGGAACCTGATTTGAACTTCCTCATAATATCTAACTCCCCTGAACATCTCATCATAAGCAGAATCATCATGGATGTATCGCTTCATGTTAAATTGAGCCAAATTATTTTCCACTATCTTATGTGGATCATGCTTCTTGAATTTGATGTCAACTAATTTGACATCTTCCAGGGTTGCAGCCTCAACTTTAGAATGACCAAAATATAATAATGTGAACATACCAACTTCAATGGGAAAAGTTGGCGAAACCTTTTTCTAATATGCTTTCAACTCCTTGTTGATACCTCCTGCTACTGTCTACTATGCCACTTCTCTGCACACTAGCCTGTCGGGTAAAAACTGTGGAAGGGCGTGAGGAGGAACAGAACAACCAAAAACTCTGATATAGGAGAAATTATCCTCAATGAAACAGTCCGCAAGTGTGCCTAAGTTCCCCATAATATTTTCTAAAATCATGGACGAAGGGTGACCATAGATAGCTATGTGAATAGGTACCACGACATTGTGATGGATTTCGTAAAAGAAATCTTTGTCATTTTCCTCCCATAATTTGGAGTGGTAAAAATGTATTGGCTCAGAACTGGTCGGGGTCCAAATATAGTTCATCAGGGCGAAAGGGGTCATGAAACAAATGGCATCCATAATATACGCTGACATGTAAAAAGGAGCAGGTTTCCCTTTTTATTTTGTCAATTTATACTCAACAATTTCCTAGGCCAAATTATTAGATAGCATTTTATCCCAATTGAAGGTATAACCCTCGGATACTTCATTCATGATGTCTACCCACTCAACTAAGAAATGTGTAGGGTTCTTCTTCCCAAATATATGACAGAGCATCATGGCTATATACAACATATGAGCATCTAAATACATCATGGCATCCATACCATGAGCGTCGGCTCTGAATTTTTCCAAATGTCCCCACCAGGTCTTGACTATATCATGACCATTTCTACCGTATTGAGTGCATTCTCTTCTCTCAAAATCTAGAAGAAATGCATCATTGTAAGTGTATTTAGGGGTAGGGGAAATCTTATACATTACTTGCAGATTATCCGATAGAAAAGAGCCAAGGGCGGTCTGCTAGTGGCTGATGACGCTCCTGGTTTGGATGTCGACATGTTCCAAAGCCCAATTTATCATATTGTTGTAGGGAATGATTCTAGACCATGCAAAAATCTTATGCAGTTCTGATTGTGCTACCCATCTAAGATTAGTTGTAAAGGAATCATCGTCTTCTTCGGTAGAGTCGTCTGGACAGTTAATAATCTCATGCTCTAAGATATCAAAAACCTGCTTCCAAGTTTTAATGGCATCCGTAACCCACAGAGTTGTGTCTAATAGAACATCT
Organism: Picea sitchensis; assembly: GCA_010110895.2. Classification (NCBI taxonomy): domain Eukaryota; kingdom Viridiplantae; phylum Streptophyta; class Pinopsida; order Pinales; family Pinaceae; genus Picea; species Picea sitchensis. The sequence goes on along the minus strand of SNQJ01S0024643.1, from coordinate 175,778 downwards.
GCATTTGGATTAGAATCATCACCCAATGCATCAAGCTTCTTTGCAGCTTTTTGTGGCATCATAATCCTCAAGGAAATGGAATTAGCCTACCTGTAACAAGAGAAGTCAGTAAGCTCTACACTGAATAAAAAATTGCTAATTGCAAATGCTAAAAACGATTTTGAATTTCAAAGTGCTTTATTCAAAAATTATATTGATCTTCTTATAGCTCTAGTGACGAAGAATTTATTAAAAACTTAATGGAATTTATCACCTGGTGATTCACAATCTTTATTTGAAATCATTAACCTTAATCAATAATAAATGTCATTAATACTTCGACGGTTCACGTTCAGACATTTTGGATGTGACAGGATGGAAATCTCCCGAAGTCTGAATTCGCGGAGGATTTAATATCTAATTAATTAAATTTATGTCTTAATTAATCATGTTTTAAAACATTGTATTAACTTAAAGTATTTCAGAAGTTCGAAATTTGGAAGTTTTGAATATAGCACAAGGGAAATGTTCTGAAGCCCGAAACTGCAAAGTGATTAATTAACACTCAATCATGACTAATTAAAGTCGTTAATTTCTTCATTAACTCTTTGAAACCCCTTTTTACTTTTTGTAATCACTTTACTTCGACGCTTTGATACTCCGGGGATTGTGAAATCAAAAACTTCTGAAGAGAAATCTCTCGAAGTGACATGGCAGATATGACGTCTTTCCCGATGACATGTCAATAAAAGAGAGGTTCCACGTGTCACTTGAAAAAATGTGAATCATCCGACGTAAATGTCAAAAATAAGTGCCATGTGTCAACCCAAGAAAAGATTTTAAAGGACACATGTCCTATGACTCATGTACGTAAGTCATTTAGGAATTATCACAAGTGGCTATCTTCGGGACTTCGGAGTTTCGGGGTTTTTATTGTTTAGGTTTGTTGGAATACCTGAAGCACGAAGCTACGAAGAGACCATTAAAGACTGCCTTTTAAAACTTAGGCATATTCTAAACTTCGAAGATCGTTAGGATCGTTCGATCAAATTAGAGTAACTCATTGACGATAGATATTGTAAGTGCCTTATTGATAAATAACAAGCAATTGATTTATTTTAATTTTAAAAGGTCGCTTTCTAAGTTTTTTACTTTTTTGGGTAAAATTTGTATTTCTAAGACGCAAAATATAAAGTTCAAAAGCTCAAAATTATATGTGTTCTAATAGTATATATGTAACAATGAATTCAAAAATATAGGATAACATAAGGAATCAAGATGAAAATTGTCAAGTATGGAAAGGAATGGTATGTTACACATATCAAGGCCTCCCAGTAATACCCCTGTTCCCCAAGAGTGACAACACTTGACTACGAAAATAATGAATTCCACCAAGGTGAAATAAGGAAAAAATCATAATTTCCAAGCATCATGGTCCAATATATGACTTCAACCCATGATCCTCATCTAAATTCCTAATGCATTAAATGTAAAACTTTTTATGAAACAATGACTAGTGTTCCTCATGTGTGTTGGACCACCATCATCGGATGAACCTATTGATCAAGTGAATGAGTTGAGAAATCATGAGCGGGGAGGTATCCAAGGGGACGTTGTTTATGGAGAATGTTTATGATCATCTCTAATATCACTATTTGCAATGTGTATCATGAAGAATGATCTCTTGTATTTACCCCTAGGTGAGAGGGGGTAACATATGGTTCCAACATGGGGACATGTTATCACTATAGAAATCATGAGAACCTTAGCATCTCTGGTACTCCAATACCTCCGACCTTCATCACTCTAGAAATATCTTGCTACATTCTAAGATAAATCCATCAATACAAATAGGGCTGTGTGATATGATCCACCTTGGTATATGAAAGGAAAAATAAATGTAGGAAATAAATACTTTCATTTTCATCAATATATAAAAAAAATTATAACTTGTGCAAGCTAAGACAACATGAATGCATCAATAAATAAAAAGTAACATCAATACAAAGAAATAAAGGAACAATGAAGATGCAATCTCACGTGACCTAATACTCCCCTACTCTACTATAAACCCGAGAAGTCAAGCTCCTTCTGCATAATAGGGTTTGAGAAGGGATCCATTAATAGTTAATGGTAGCCTCCTTCCCTTAGGTGTGGTCATACTTCTTCTCAATCTTGTAATTTCCAAGCCATCGACTCTAGAAAATCAGTAACAAAAGCACACTAACTCCAAAGAACTTTTGTCAAACACTTAGTAAACATAGATTTTTGTCTTAAATGAACTATGATATGTAATACCCACATATAACTATATCATAAGCATAAACACACATTACTAAGAAAGTAATGTAGTGGAAAATAACAATGAACATTAGTCACAAAACGTGCACACCCAGATTTTGGCAACCATCCAGGGAAAACCCCAGTTTGGGGAAACCCATCAAGAGAGATTTTATTATCAACTTTAGGAAGAATAAAAGTTACAGCAGATATACATGACATCAAGAGAAAAATTATAGATAGCCACAAATGTCCCAAATTTATTCCAAGAAAACCGCGCCAATAATTATGTATTATTGTATGGCCCTCCTACAGAACGACACCTTGAAAATAGCTCCCACCAGTAGCTATATAACCTGAACTATATGGCCTTGCTGCAACAAGAAACACTCCAAACAACCTCAAAAAATATTCCTTATCATGCCTTGAATTTCATTCCCTCTTCCTTTTTGTATGGCCTGTATGAATCTGTACAGTACAACCCCCAACAATAGCAAATAATTTCAGCAACTTTTCACACAAAACAATCTCCTTTGGATTTGTGTCCAAACTCTCTTGGAAACGGTGCCAAACCTATTACAAAAAAAATCTTCCAAGCTCTCTCAAAATATCTCATGACTTGTATTACACACTAACCTAGGCTTACTCTTATAATTTGAAAGTTACTTTTCACCTTCCCCGTCACTAAATCCAATGGCCAAGATCTAATCTTTCCTTTACAAGATCAAAGGACACTATTCGTTCCCTCCAAAATAAATAACTTACATTTACTAAATTTATTTTCCACTTCATGACATAAGTGAACTTTATGACATAAATTCACTTTAATAAAATAATAGAAGGTCATTTTTACAAAAATTCACTTTAATAAAAGAGTCACTTTATTACAACTTTATAAAACACCTATTACCAAGTCAAATTCCTAGTAATGCAAATGCAAGGTCACTTTCACATACAAGGCAAAACATGTGGAGTACCTCCAGAGCTATAAAAGCTAGCATAGACTATAAAACTTCTTATGCATACCTGGGTTCTCTCTCCTCTTGTCCCACATATGTACAAAGTCACCATCTTCAGAGTCCCTTTGTCTTGCCTTATGATCAAATGTTCCCTTAATATTGTCTTTATTCCCTGCCAATTGATCAAAATCATGTCTCTTGGGTTCATTTAATTCTATGAGCTTATCAATTCTTTCTTGAAATGTCTCCTTATCTATTGTAAATTGATATGCAAACTACAAGAAAGGAATTTGGAGGTTGATGGGAAACTTTGCTTCCAACCCATATACTAACTCAAATGAGGATTTTTCTGTGGAAGTCTTAATTGTGGTACGATATTATCATAATTCATACTTAATCTTACTATCTCAACCCTTCTTATTTTCACCAACAATCTTATTGAAAATATTTATCAAATTCTTGTTGCTAGATTATTCCAGTGCATTCTCTTAGGAACAATAATTAGATAAATGGGATAAAACAATTCCATACTTGAAACAAAAATTTTCCAAGACAAAATAGATAAAGTATTTTGCATTATCAGTAATGATCTTAGCATCAGCCCCAAACCTTGTTATTATTCTATCCTCAAGGAAATTCATTACGACTTCCTCGGTTACCTTTTTTCATTGGTATGGCTTCTACCCATCTAGTGAAATAGTTTGTAGCAGTCAATACCCAATGATATTCTTTTCTATAGTTATCCTTAAATTAACTAATGAAGTCTAAACCCCATTGTTGAAAATGTGCCTCAACAACGATCGATTTCAAAGGAAAAGTAGGCAATCATTGTTTTCCTAAAAATAATTGACATAGTTGAAAAGACCTAACATAGAAGTGAGTATCAATAAACAAAGTAGGACAATAGTAACCTACTCTCAATTTTTTTTTTTTGCAGTGGTATAATAAGAGAAGTGGCCACCACAATATCCTAAATGAAGTTCCTTAATAAAAAAAAATCGTAATCTTTGTTAACACATTTAAGGATTACTCCATCAAGATTCTTCTAGCCAAGACCATCTTGGGTTAAACAATACTTAATATCTTTCAATATTAATGATATCCTCTTATGATCCACTAAATGATCAGAACACAAGATAATATTTAGGTAATATACAATACCAGACTACCACTCATCATGTTCTAATTCACTAAGGACAACATTTACTTGGTCATTTTCTCCCATTCTTTGTTGATGTTTTGTAGCAGTGGGAGGCCTTCCCTCCTGAACAACTTTTCTTAGAGAGGAAGATTCCAAGAAGTCAAAGGAATACCATTTAACAGTTGAAGAACACCCTGGAAGAGATGTCATCCCACAAGAAAATAATAAAGTGGAAATAGAATTTCTAGGAAGAGAAGTCATCCCACAGGAAAATAATAAAGTGGAAATAGAATTTCCAGGAAGAGAAGTCGGCCCCAACTAAGTGACTAAATTAGTATAAATAAAGGTGACGCCTTGCTCATTTGAACACACTAAACTCATCATCTCAGCAAGGAAAAGGAGGCACAAGTTTGAGGCAACCCTAGGAGTCACTGCAACTGGGGTTCTTGGTGGTTCTTGGTGGTTTCTCTTATGCACTACCTCTAGAAGAGTTGCACTAGGGTTATGAGGTGACTCGGTTGTCTACCCTCACTTGGGTTTGAAAAGAAGAAGAGATAGGTACTTGTTATCAAGGTTTCTTCATTGTTGGTTTTTCTCTTATGAATAAAGCTTGTTCATGGTTGTATTACATTATAAGAAATATTCTCTCTAAGAAAATTTGGTTGGGTTTTTCCCCAAGTTTAGGGTTTTCCCGGGAAAAATATTTTTCTCTTCTTGTGCTTGTCTATTTGCTTATAGATCCTACTTTTATTTTCAGTATATGGTTGTTGAATGTTAAAAGAAGATCAAAATACTCTAGTAAATCTGTTGCTATTGAAAATATAAAAAAATGGTATCAAAGCATAAGGGTTGAAGCTAGATTTGACCTAGCACAAGACACCAGCAAGAAAACATATTTCCAGTTACATTTGCAGTTGCAGTTGTAGTTGTAGTTTCCAGTTATAGTTGTAGTTATAGTTGCAATTGTCAGTCTCCAGTTGCAGTTGTAGTTTCCAGTCGCCATTTCTAGTTGCAGTTGTTAGTTGTGCAAACCTTGAGATTATAAGACAAGTTGGATGGTGATACAAATTTAAGAGGTATGCACTTGTATATAAGTTATATCATGAGGGTGTTTGCAGGATATGTACACTTGGAAAAAGGAATTTTGTTCAAGTAGTGACAGTAGTGTTGAACAACTGAGAGGGGGGGTGAATCAGTTGTTACCGTGCTTAAACAATCATGATTCTTTTAAACTCTTTGTAGAAACACTGAATGATGATCACAATAATGCAGGGAAATAAACAATGGCACTTTCAGCATCATTCACATATATGAGAAACACAGAGACAGATATTTCTCGAGGAAACCCATGCAGGGTAAAAAACTCTTTTTCTTTATATGATAAGTAATAGTTACATTCTTTACATTATCATACATATGATCACCAACTCATAATGAGGCTACAAACTCAGTTTTGCAAGCTGCAACTTGCTGAGAGCACCAACTCTTTGTTTTCTCTAGCACCCACTAGAAGGAAGCACCACCAACTCCTTTGTTTTCTCAAAGCACCCACTAGAAGGGAAGCACCCCTCGGTTTCTCTAGCACCAACAAGAAAGAAGCAAGCACCAACTCCCCTCGGGTTCTCTAGCACCAACTAGCTGAAAGCACCAACTCCCCGGTTTCTAGCACCAACTAGAAGGAAGCACCAACTCCCTGTGTTCAAGCACCCACTTGAACCTTTGAGGACACCAGTCCTCCCTAGCACCTCCCAACCACCCTGAATAATAAACTCTTTGTTACTGAAACTTACTACAGTGATCTAACATTATTCAATGGCTTACCATCCCTATTGTTGTTTTGTTACGCTGCTCTGTCCCATCTGCATCAGTTCCTTATGCACGCCCCTTGCACTTTCTGTTCTTCTGCCTTTTATACTCTCTGCACCATGTCCCTTTGATGCAACCTTCCTCTAGCATGCATCTCTGCTCCTGCTCTCTGCCTCCTTGCTCACACTTGAATTTTCCCCAGGACAACAAAAACCACAGCAACTCCAACAGCAACGACAACCCCTTCTCTTCTCTGTACCATGTATATATAGCTTATGTGCATCTTGTGCATGCAATATTTGTCATTCCTCTGCATGCTCATACCACGCCAATCTCCTCCACATCTCAAGTGCTCTGCATGATCATCATCGTGACTCTTCAACTTCTCTGGTGGTTTTCCCACGCGTTCAACATCACTGTATGTTGTACTGAGATTCCCCAGCCTCTCTGGAAGTTTGAGACTCTTCGTCTTCTCTGTGACAGTCGAGCTCACCTTCTCTGTTTCAGTTATAGACTTCAACACTCATCCATCTGTCAATCCCTTCTAAGAATAGTCTTCCTTCACTAGACGAAGCTTGGAGACTCTTCATCTCCTCTGGCGATCACACAGAGGTCTCTTCGAATTCTCTAGCAGATGTCATCAATGGTTTCTGGCAGTTATACTATGTCGTGCTACAGTCACCCTCCGATCTTGTTCACATTCATTTTCACCGTTGGATATGTAGCGAGCAAATCTGGATGGCCAGAATCTGTGCTCCCAGATCTACGGTCGGGATTCGATTCCGGAGCCCCCCCTGCCATTCTATATTTAAGCGGAGGGGGGGGGTCTGGAATTGGGCGCACATCTCTCGAGCGGTCAGGATTAAAGAACCTAGATTAACGACGCTCAAGCGATTCCGGAACCCCTTTTCCATTCTGCCTTTAATTAAAGGGGGGGGTCCGGAATGGTGGGGTATCGAGGAAGGGCCCCATTCCTGTCGTGTCACCTTTTGTATCATTCTCCTCCCTACCTGACCATGCACCAAGGCTCGTTCCCTTTAGCTCCTCCTTGTCCTCTGACATCTGTCCATCTCTCACTGATGTGACCAAGGGTTGTGCTAACAGCCTTATGCATAAGGCGCTTTCGCGATTTCATGACTCCTGTCGTAGGAGTTCTTGTCATCTCCATCTCCCGATTTCCAAAACTCCGAAGTGGAGTAAACCTGTTGATGTCACACGTGGATTGAAACGTGTTGAATACTGCCATGTGTCACTCTGATTTGTGACTTACATGTGCCTGAAGTGTTGAATTAGCTTGACACTTGTCCTTGCCTGGTTGTGCCACCTGTTCTTAGGTTTGCTGACGTGTCTTATTTCGGGATTTCGCATTTCGGCACTTCGGGACTCCTAATGTTGAGAGTCTCTGACTTCTCCATCTCTCGATTTCCAAAACTCCGAAATGGACTAGGATCAACGGTCCAGATCGGACCTTGATTCAATGGCTGCGATTAAATCGTGATTTCACAATTCTTGTTGCATTGTTTCTTTTCCCTCTTCATGTCGTGATTCGCAAAACTCCAATATGGAGTTGGATCAATGGTCCAGATCTGATAGTGATTCAACGGCTATGATTAAGTAGCGATTTTGCATATCGCGAAATCGGGATTTATGTGGATGATATTACTTGACATTTCCAACTCTCGATCCCCTAAACTCCGACATGGACTGGAATCAACAGTCCAGATTCAACCTTAATTTGGAGGCCGAGATTAGATCGCGATTTCAGATATCGCGATTTCAAGAGGTTAGGGAACATCATTCCTTTGACTCTCCAATCAGTGAACTGGCGATCTATCTCCACGTGTCCTGCCTGAAGATGGACGGTCCTCCTTCTTTCGGGATTTTGTGATCCCTCTACTCCTTGCACTTTAAAGATCATGCAGGTTCTCCTCGATCCAACGGTGGTCGGACCCTGCACTCAGCTCTAATGCCCGAGATCTATCCTCCATATCTGCGCGCTCCTCTTGTCTACATTGAGATCTGACAATCATCATTCTGTCGGGAATTTTGGATGGGATCCAATGATCAGAAATACTTCACAAACTTTACGGGACTTCATCATGCCTGATCAATGTTGTGTTGCCTTCGATCATTTGATATTCCTGTGCTTATCTTCTATTTTCCTGTTGATCATCGATGTTGTACTCAAGCCATCATTACTGTTGTACTTTCCATCAATGACAAGCTTACGCTCGTAGTTGTACTCAAGCCATCATTACTATTGTACTTTCCATCAATGACAAGCTTACGCTACATGTTAAACATTTGCCAACAAGTAGATCCAAAGGGATCATAGATTTAGAGCACTCAAATAAATCTCAAGAGTTGGAGGCAGCAGTGGTGATATATCCTATAGTATATGACAACTCGAAATCAAATGGAACTGCAACAACAAGACTCCATTTTTGCATATCGGGTTTGATATTTCATATTGTTGCATCTTAGATAAATGTTGTAACTAGAACAACAATCTTTATAGTTCTATTACTGCTAAGTACTTTTGCTATCAAATTTTTAATAACACTTGAGTATTGTTGGTATGATGATCATTATGTAAATGCTCATCATTTAGTACTAATGATGCAATTATTTACAAGATGAAATTGATCTCTTCTAGGGCATGTTCTTGGTTGTTGTCTTTGTCCCAAGTAGGTTACCTTGTAAATTCCATGGAAGTTACTATGGATATTTTCTTGTTCTTGGAAGTTACCATGGAGGAATAATCGGTCATAACACTAGAAAAGTATTGTTCTTGTTTCTTGTTCTTGTATTTTTGTTTTGGCTCTTGTTCTAGGTAGGTCACAGGTGATAGCTCTGAGAGGGAGCTATAGTGACGGTTGTAGGAGGCAATAGATTAGATGGTATTTGGTTTGAGACATGGAGCATACTATCCAAACATGGAGTTGTATACATGAAAATATAAATCCATATACCGAAGGTGAAAAGGATGAAGTCAGAACCTTCTTGAAAGAAGGATATTTTTGTGGGATACAGAGTGTTCCACACAGAAATTGATAGTGAGGTGAAAAAGGATCTGTAGGATGACCGTACAATTAAATTTTTCACTCTTCAGATCATTAGGAGGAGTCAGTAGAGCCAGAAGGGATAGTGGATCTATCTAGAGACATTGCAGTGACCAGGTAGAGGCCAACATGGCTTCGTAATACTTTGCGGGATGAAGTGAGACATGCAGATCTTCATGATACTTGTGGCTCCACTAGTAGTGAGGCATATGGCCCCACCAAATACCAACTCAGAGGGATTCAGAGTTCAAAGGGAGTCATCCCTCAGGATTCAGTAAGGAGGAGCATCCTCCTAGTATAGTTCACTAAAGATCATACTTCAGAGGAAGTCAACAAGTGCAAGAAAGAGAAGATGTCTCCAGAGATTGTATGGACTCAGAAGGAGTCAAGTTCAAGAGGGATCTAACAACTCCCTACAACCCCCAACATAATGGGGTGGAAGAGTGAAACAATAGATCAATTGTAGAAGCATCTAAAACAGTGATCTGTGACCATAACTTACCCATGCATATATGGGAAGAAGCATCCAGTACAATTGTATATGTCTAGAACAAAAGTCCTCATAAGATATTGAGGAACAAGAAACCAGAAGTGATCCACTTGAGGATATTTGGTTTCCCAGTGTACATAAATGTTCCCAAGGAAAAGAGAACAAAGATAGAACCTTCAATAAATAAGGGAACCTTCATTGGATACAGTGAGACTTCAAAGGATTATAGAATATACATCCTCGGACAGAGATAAATTGATATTAGCAGGGATGCCACCTTTGATGAATAAACAACCTTCAAGAAATCTAGAGAGTCTCACATGGATGAAGAAAGAGAGGAGAAAGAGGCTCCAAAGGATGCAGTGATGATTGAATTTAGTTCAGAATAACATATACCAAAAGATAATAATGAGACACTAGAGCCAGAGATACAGGTGGATCCACCCAAAGAGGTTACAGTTACCAAGAAGAGACCAACGTGGCTCCAAAACACTTTGCAGGAAGCAGAAAAACATGTAGCTCCCATTGGCTCCTTCAGAGAGAGAATGAGAACACACAAGTTTTTCCAGCTATGTGACATTGATGAGTAATATCATCGATTCAGAACCTTCCACTTATGAGGAAGTTGCAAATAATAAAGTGTGGAAGGATGTTATTATGGAAGAGTACCAATCTATCATGAAGAATGATGTGTAGGAAGCGGTTATGAGACCAGAAGGGAAGTCAGTGGTGACTTCCAAGTGAATCTACAAGATCAAGCATCTTGCAGATGGCAGCATAGAAAATTACAGAGCTAGATTTTTGGTTAGAGTATTCTCCCAGAAAGAGGGAGAATATTATGAAGAGAAATTTTCTCCAGTATCCAAGTACACTTCTATTAGATCTATTATTTCTATTTATTATATTATGTGTTGCAAATTACACCAGATGATTGTAAAGACTACTTTCTTGAATGGTGTAATTGAAGAATAAGTGTACATAGAGCATCCACAAGGTTTTGTGATCCATGGGAAGGAATCCCATGTTTGTAAATTGAATAAACATTTGTACGGACTTAAGCAGGAACCCAGGGCATGGTATGCAAAAATAGACAGTTATTTGATGAGCTTGGGGTTTACCAAGAGTGTTGCAGATCACAAATTTTACTACAAGGTTGAAGATGATTGTCCCTTGATATTGGTACTATATGTGATGACATGTTTCTTACAGGGGATGAGAAGCTCATAGATGCGTTCAAGAGAGATCTCACCTCAATGTTTGAAATGAAGGATCTAGGTTTGATGCATTATTTATTGGGATTAGAAGTGTGGCAGAGACCAAATGAGATCTTCCTTAGCCAAGGAAAGTATACAGCTGAGATCCTGCAGAGATTCAGGATGATGGACTGCAAGTCAATGAACACACCTATGGCTACGAATCTGAAGCTCTCGAGTGATTCTACTTTAGATTTCGTTGATCCTACTATGTATAGATAGTTGATCAGATCCTTGATGTACCTGATTAACACCAGGCTGAATATATGCTTTGCAGAGACCACATTGATTCAGTACATGGTTGATCCTAGACATGTACATAGAAACAAATCATGTATTGAGGTACCTTCATGGTACGTAATTCATTTATTTTTTTATGAACGTTGAATTTAACTATCTCATGAAATATTAATTTTCAGTGGTTTTGTTGTAGAAAAGAAATAAAAATGAAACCCATTCAGCACATAAGACAGGATGATGAGGAATAAAGGGGTTAATCACAAAGTTTGTGTATACTTAGTTTTTATATCTTAAAATTTCATATATCTTATGGTATTTGTATTTAAATAATTAATTTGCGTTGATCTATGGATGTCTTCTAATATGTGCTAACACACAAAGAAAATACAACTGAAGAATTGATAGAAATTGGGTTAAGTATGGGTTGTGAGTATATGTTGAAGTATCAAAGTTTAATTTAACAATTTCTAAGTAGCTATGGTTTTTAACTTCCCTTGTTTTATATTTAATGGAACAAAAAGAAACCTTTATATTAAGTATATCGATTGTGCTTTATTGTGGTGTATTAAACATGCAAGAAATAAAGTATGGAGTGCATCCAATAGAAGATATTTTGAGAGATGACATGAAGCATGGCTTCAAAAAGAATGTGTATTGTTTATGAAACTGTCACTGTAGTGGTACACTTTTTTATTTACACAATCATGTATATTCTGCTATATATATATATATATATATATATTCTTATTACACTTTATTTCGGTGCTTGTAGATGGAACATGAAGAGGTGGAACATAAAAAACAAGTCGATAAAGAAAACATTAGGTTAAATAACCAAAGTACAATATCTCCTACAAGTGATGAAGAAATGAGGCATTCATGCAGCTCAAGCGATGCTAGTAGTTCAAGTGATGTCAAATGACAATCAATATAATTCAATGTTACTGCAAGTTGTATGTTTTGGAATATTTGTCTGTGAAAATAAGATATTTCGTTTAATGTACTCAACATATTGTCCTAGTTGCATGAGGAAATGTTATCGATGAGTGTAAAAATTACATATCAGTTGCATTTTGATTATTGTGGGCCTTTACGTTGTCCCATTTTGTATAACAACGGGTCACTTCTTAATATATAATAAAATGGGTTTATTGTTTTATTGCATTGTCAAATGTTGTAAAATGTTCTGTTGATTATTAATTGATATATGGATTATTTACATTGTTACAAATAATAGAGGTGTAATCCATTGGATAACACATTAATACAATCATTATATCAAAATGCAATAATAAAAATATAAAAATCAATATTATTATAAAAAATATTTGATTTTGAGATAATTAATTGAAAATTTGTAAAACAAAATAATTAATTAAAATATATACATATATTGTTGCACTACATTATTTTAAACTCACTAAACGGTTCATTTTTATGAGTTATACACATTGGTGCTAAAAATTGTGAGAAAAAAACGCTACTTCGAATGACATAATGTACGATTATATTTGTATCATTTCGAAATATTTGAATGTGCATGATTACAATACGCACCAGTGCATGCATAAATACAAAAAGCACCAGTTTTTTTCATTTATGTGTGCACACCAGTCCTTCTCATTTATGTGTGTACACCGATGCTTCTCATTTATGTGGGTGAACCATTGTTTCTCGTTTATGTGTGTGAATCGGTGCTTCTCGTTTATGTGTGTGCACCTGTGCTTCTTATTTATGTGTGTTCATCGATGTTTCGCACTTATATGTGCTTGTCATTTATGTGTGCACATTGGTGCTCATCACTTATGTATGCACACCAATATCAGTGCTTCTTATTTATGTATGTGCACCGGTGTGTTTTAACGATAGAAGCGCAAGAAAAAAAACCTCCACTACAACCTCACCTACCAGTTAAAAATTATGCTAAAATCCCACTAAAACATCTATTAAAATCTCTGCTAATACCTCAACAACCAATAGAGGAGGTTGTAGTGGAGATTTTTTTGAAAATTTTTCCAAATTTTGTAACACTAAAAACCTCCAAAAAAACCTCTTCTACAAGGTGTTCTCCTTGTAGTGTATACAAATTTGAAATGTTTTATAGTGATAGATGATTGATCAATGATTCCACAAGTGAAATATTGTGGTTGTGGATTGGTGTTGTATATGAACATAGACAGTAGGGTATTTATGCAAAAATGCTTGCATATTAGGGTTTAATACTATGTATATATAAGTATGCAATATTTGGAATATATATATATATATATATATATATATATATATATATATATTGTGTGTGTGTGTGCATGTGCTAAGTGCTAATTGTATATATTTTATCCATATATTGGATTACAAATGGTCATGGTATGAAAATTACCATTGTGGAAGAAATTGAGCAAACGTGGCATTTGTATCTTGGGTATATATTGTAATTTTCATAAAAAAATTATTGTTTTACAAACCATATGCATAATTTATACATATAGGTTTTATATTCACAATAACACATATTCCTAGTAAAACCCTAGAAATGCACAACCTATTTTTAAAAGGTAAGACAATGTTGTATTATACCTTAGATTTGAGTTGTGAAAGTTATCAGGGTTGTGTTTTATCATATTAGACATGTTCATGTTGTTAATTTTTCAATTGCAATTTTAAAAAGGGTTGTTATTCAAAAGAGACAAAGTTTGCCTTGTAATTTGAAGGGTCGAAACTATACTAAGTGACCAAATTAAAATGCATGCCCAAGATTCCCTATAGCTCCATATATCATTTTATAAGTTGGAATATGGAGTTATATATGTTGAGTTTGTGTCCAAAACATCATTAGAGACTCGTGACATGGTTTAACAACCTCTTGTGGATCCATTTACTTTGGTGGTTGTATCAGAAACCAACAGGTTGACCTTTTGGTTTGACAACAAACGTGGGCCAACAATTGGTATCAGATCCAAAGGTCATGGGTTTGTGTTTGCTCGGTTGGTGTCAAGTTCCTCACTTGGTGTTGAGGAGGATATTGTTGACTTGGTAGTCAACACCTCTTTTGGGACTCGTGACATGGTTTAATAGCCTCCCATGGATCCATTAACTTTGTAGGTTGAGTCAGGAACTAATAGGTCAAACATTTGGTTTAATAGAAAACATGGGACAATACTCTTCAGCCAAGAAATCACAAATCTCTCTACCAACCAAAGTACATGGTCACTCTGTTTTTCCCCTCTTAGGAAACAACTACCCCCACATGTGAATGCATGCAAAAGATGTTGTAGGCCTAAAATGAAATAAAGGTAATGTCGTTCAAGTGACATGAAACCTATGAAAAATTAAAGTAAATATCTCTTACGCAAATGGGAATAATAACCTCCCATAAAAAATAGATCAATAATGATCCAATGCAAAACAAAATTGTAGTAAAAATATCTCTGACCACCTAATCAATCAAGATACACAAAGATACCTAAATAGTATATCAAAGAGAAACTAATACTCTACCCATCAAAGGTAAAGTGTGTCAGTTCTATTACAATAAGGGACATGCATGTAACCTCCTCTGCAATAAATGTATCTATCCACAACTATCCACGAGTAACCTAGAATTTTGTAGCATCAATGATGTCTTGATTGGCATATCTCTTCATATATGTCAATTGTCTCTCTCCCGAAATGTCAAACAATAGATCATGGAACTAGGGCCAAACCTCCCCCCTCCTATAAATACTCATGATAAAATAAAAATCCCCCTCCATGTGTCAATACCACATATTGGAATTGACCCTCAATGCCTACCTAGGATGATCCTAGCAATGGATCAACTATTATAATAAGGAAGAGCTCCACGTGAGGGATGTAGCATCCTCATAAAACTTGAGGAGGCCAACATTCTCAAAAGGGAATGAGTTTGAGGTGAAATAGGGCAAGGGATCATCTTCCTCTCCCTCTCTTTTTCTTCCCACTTACATACAAATTTGTGCGTGTCAACTTGTTGTTGTTACTGTTATTCCTACACTCATCATAAAATTTGATTTGCATACAAATAATTTTAGGCAGATATATATAGATAAAACAAATTGAAATTATAAAACACACACACATAACCATTTTTTATTTATCAAAGACTGAAAAATATTTTTTGTTTCCAAAAACAATGTAGTAAAGTAATCAATGTGTCATTAATAGATGAAAATCGCCATCACTAGTGCACTCTATCATAAAAAAAATCACTGAAGTTTTCATTGTGTTCCATGTTATTTGGTGCACCGATGCTATTTGTTAACTTTCTAATCTCTACACTTAGGTAAATTGTTTCCTAGTGATTTCCTTTCTGTAAATCAGATTAGAAGCTCATAAAACAAAATACACTTGCTAGAATAATTAAATAAAATAAATAGTGAAAGAAAAGAAACCAATTTAAATCACACAATGATTTTTGAACTTCAAATCAACTTATCATTATAATAATATCAAATCTTACAAAGGCTCCCTTACTAGGAAAATGTCCCAAGGAGAAATACAGAAAATTATAAACATTTGTAAACCCTATAAACTCCTCCATTGTTGTATGGTCTCACACATACACTTTCTCAGACTTGTACACTCCTTCTTGCACTATATCCCGAATATGTACACACTTTCATGCACTATATCCCATGTACACATGCACCCTAGCTAACCTGTATAATGCGTACAACTATGTAACTGCTATTGTGGCTTTGATTTGTTGGATCTTCTTGCAACTACTCTTAGTCTCTCTTCTCCCTAACATATTACATCGAAATATAGATGAAAGTCCTTCTCCACATATCATATATCTCGTTGAGGAAAAATCCTTGTTTTCTCTCTCACTATGTTGAAAAAGTATCTCCTCCTTTACCCTAGCCTTATTTTAATAATATTGAGTTATGACCAAACCCTAATCTCCAAAGTGATTGATAGTTGAGATTAAATCTCACCTCACTTGAGATAAATGACTAATATTTAATTCACTAATGATAATAACTTTAAAATTTCATTAAATAAAATTCAACTAATTGATAAATTCTATTTTCTTTAATAATTCAATTGATTAAAGTAAATTACCAAGGTAGAAGGATTTGAACGAATTCCACATGTCTAGAAACTTAGAACTATGTGGAAGTACCTATCTGATGCTACAAGAATTAACGCTCCCTCTTAGTGATGAAGGTATTATGCACCACTCCAAGTTTGTCCCTGAAGAACAAAAACTCCCTTTTAACCAAGGGTTTTGTTAGAATGTATACAACCTGCTCATCTATGGAATTATATTGAAGCTTGACTACTCCCTTTTGGATCCTATCTCAGATGAAGTGATATATGATCTCAATATGTTTCAACCTTTCATGGAACACTGGATTCTTAGAGAGTTTTTGTTGGCCCTTGACCAATTTTTTAGGCTCCTTGGTCATGTTTGACCTATTTTCGGACTTCGACAGACTGTCGAAGGCGGAGCGCAGGTCGAAGCGAAGATCGCGGGATCGTGTTTAGGGATTTTTGGGTTTTGGGCTTATGTAACAGGTATGGGGATGTCGGCCCATAGGTTTACCCATGTTTAGGCCCTTTTTGTAATGTATAAATAGAAGTCTAAGCGATGTAAGAAAGGAACGAAGGAGGCTTGGTATCTAGCCAAAGTGTTGAGTGCAAATTGTAAATGATGTGTGCATGCTATGTTGAGAACTTACAGAGATAAGTGCAAGTGACTGTAAGAGACTGTGTAAAGGCTTTGTGCTGTAATCTATCTCGGGGAAGGAGGATCTAGCGAAGTGCGCGCAGATCTCCCATTCTATGCGAAGTAGGATCTTATGGCTTGGTGCATGTAGAAGATTGACAGAAGATAATAAAAGAGAAGAAGAGTTGGTGGATGTAGCCCGAAGCTGGGGGTGAACCACATATATCTTGTGTTTCTATGCTTTGTGCGATGTATTGATGTGTTTATGTGTTTACTTGCTTAGTGATTTTATATAGATGAATGATAGATAGATATGTTGATGCTTTGTTCTTAATAATGTGAATGAATGTTAGATCTGATCTATCTTTATGTGCTAAGTGATTGGGTGTATTAGATCTTGTACACTATTGTGTTGCTCTGTTGTTAGGTTTTACTTGCGATGTGAATTAGGACTGAATACTAATGATCTATAACTGCTAAGTGCTCTGTTAAGGTTTTTCAATCACATATTTGTGTCCCAGCTAAGGTTGCAGACACTGGAGTCCTACAACCACCCATGCCTCTACCTCGGGTGAGACTTCATCTGCTTCGCAAATGTTGCCAAAAGGGACGGTAGTTAGGGTTTTTTTTGTGCGTTGTTGAAGAATTGAACCCTGGGTCTGCCCCTGTGCCAACAAATGGTTCCTTTTCCAGGACCTGAAACTATGATTGTTGGGAATTGAAGAAAAGAGAAATCTTTGTGCATAGATTTGTTTCCCTAGTGCGCAGTATTATACTTGACTTGTGAAGCTCTGTGCTAAGAAGAGAAGTCATATCTGAAGAAAAGAGGTAATATATTGAAGCTTTGTGCTCTGATAAAGGTAAGAACAGTGAAAAGCTTTGATTGAAAAGGTAAGATAAGTGGAAATTTTTATTTCGAAATTATGAATCTAGGTATGTTTGATAAATTTTGTCCTAGCCTGAAAAGTAGGGCAAAGTTAGAAGAAAGAAGATTTGATATGAGTAAATCTGATAGAAATGATGAAATATATGTTATTCCTATGCATAGAAAGAATGTTTGGACTGACAAATGGATGCAGGATCCTAGAAAGAATTTTTTGTAGATTAGTTACTGTGATCCTAGTGCGTAGTACAGGAAAGGTTGGGGATCGTTCAAGAGAAAGAGAGGATTAACTCTTTTCTATAGTTGCAGAAGACCGGGACATCTTGCTAACGAATTCCCTGGTAGAGGTCCCACTTTCCTTTTTTAGAAATATATGGACCATGAATTTTTGTATTCCCTAAAATGATTGCTAAGGTTGAAAGAATGAATATGAGACAAGAAAACCCTGAGGGAGATCAAGAAACTAAGACCATGGAAGAACCCCAGAAAGAATCAGAGAATGTATTTCTACAAATGAAAGAAACCCTGAATGATCACAAAAACATCAAATTATCAGAGATATTCAAAGAAAAAGAGTGCATAGAAACAAGAATAGGAGACTTCGACATTGACTATGTTTTGGATAAGGAAACACAGGTGAATATTGTGACAGAAATAACCTGGGAAATTTTAGGAAAGCCTTCTATGATTCCTTCATTAGGGGGAATAAGATTATTTAGAGGAATGTTGATAACCCTATGTGGAATAATCACCCATATATCTATGAGTTCTCATGGAACTTCGATAGAGGAAGATTTTGAGGTTGTTAAATTTATTGAGAACAACACCCCATTTTCAATGTTACTAGGAAAAACCTGGATTGAGAAGGATCAGGACAGAAGAAAAGAAGAGGAAGCCTTAGAATAGAAGAAGCAAGAATTAAAATATTTCATGACTAGGAGGATATCTCACTTGATTGAAGAACAAGAGAACAGATCGAAGTTATTTAGAACCAGAAACTTGGATGTCGAAGTTGAAATAACACAAGAAGACTCACAGAAGAGTGGAAAACCTACCACGTGTTGGACAATTGAGAGGGGGGGTGAATCAGTTGTCCCCGTGCTTAAACAATTATGCTTCTTTTAAAATATTTACAAGGCACTCAATGATGATCACAATAATGCAT
>SNQJ01S0024643.1:117155-156821 GCA_010110895.2 Picea sitchensis | reverse complement strand
ATTGATCTTGCCATTTGTTGTATTGATCTATTCTGCCTCTCAACAACTCCATTTTGTTGTTGAGTCCTTGGAATTGTGTACTCTCTTTTGATCCCATGTTTATCAAATAACTCTTTGAAGTTCCATGAATTGAACTCTCCTCCTCTATCAGACCTTACTGCCTTTAATATTTTTCCTGTTTGATTCTCAGTCAGAGCCTTAAACACTTTGAATTTTTCAAATGCTTCAAATTTTTCCTTTAAAAAGGAAACCCATGTTAGTCTAGAATAATCATCGATAATCAACATAAAATAGTTTTCTTTTCCTGTACCTTCTTTTCTTGATGGTCCACATAAATCCATATGTACTAACTGGAGAGGTTTTTCTGTTGAGGGAAATTTTTTAGATTTGAACTGAGTGCGAGTAAGTTTTCCTATCTGGCAGGGTTTACAAATAGATTCATATGGCTTTGGTATCTTTAGAATATCCTTTACTGCCCCATTGTTTCTGAGCTTGATTATATGATCAAAATTTAGGTGTCCAAGTCTCCTATGCCACAGCCAACTTTCATCATACTTGCTTAAGTGACATTCTTATTTTTCTTCTTTTAACACATAGACATTATTTTTTGTTCTTATCCCTTTTGCAATTAGTTGTCCTGAACTCAAAGCCTTTATTTTACAGTCTTTATAAGTAAAAACAACTTCAAATCCTTTGTCACAAACTTGACTAGCACTTAGTAGATTATGTTTTAGACCATCTACAAACAACACATCTTGAGCTTTTCCTTTGCCATTACTTAGGCTTACCATTCCTTTACCCTTTATTTTTCCTGGTGCATCATTTCCAAAAGTTACATTCCCTTATTTGTTTTCAATTAAAGTTAGAAACTTACTTTTGTCTCCAGTCATATGTTTGGAACATCCACTGTCAATATACCAGGGATTCTTTTGTTTTTGGGCTGATAATACTAGTCCACACTTGTCGTCTGCTTTCTTCTTCCAAACCTTGACATTTTCAGTAGTGGGGATCAAGTCTGGATTGTAATTCTTTAAGCGACAGTCTGCAGCTTTATGTCCATAATTATGACAGTTGTAACATTTTGGTTCACTAAATAATAGATCATAACGATTGTTATGCTCATAACTGTTGTTGTGTTTCACCTGTGTCCTTCTCCCAGTCATCACATGATTTATGGTCTGTGATTGTTTGTTGCTTGGATGTCTCAATCTTTGTTGTGGAAGATAGTTATTCGTTGAATATCTTGATTGTTCATATCTAAATCTTAAAGAACAGTTTATATCTTTGTGACAAAAATTAGAGCAGAAAAAAAAATATCCATAGAAAAAACCTTTGTACCTTGAAAAAATATGTCTTATTTGAGGAGGTCGATTTCTTTCATGCCGATAATCTTTCTGATCTACAAATTTGGTTCTGGTATTTTTCCTTTCATTCCTTCTTGGTGGTTGATTTTCTTTCTTTGTTTCTACGGAGTGACTGTTGTCAATGTTTGAGGATTTGAGAAACTTGATGGGTTCTGTATTACTTGGATGATCACTACTTGATCCTTATTCATATCCCAATCCATCTTTCAAATTTGGATTTCTTTGTTGATTTAGAATGGAGTTTAATCCTTCTGAGGCTTTAATACTTGGCAGATTTTGGTGATACAATCCCTTAAACTTCTCCATTTCTTTTCTGGTTTTTACTATCTCTTCTTCTAAGGCTTCACAACTGGATTTCTTCTCTGACAACTGTTGTTTTAGTATGTCTTCTATTTTCTTTGCCTCTTCTAATTTCACTTTCAGCAAGGCAAAGTCTTCATCACGTTGTTTACTATCTTTCTCGGACTGTATCAGCAATTGTTTTTTCTTTCTGTTCTTAATTTCGAGTCTGTCAATTTCTTCCAGTGCACTGATCAGTTCTCCTTCCATATCAACCACAGCTTCTTCATCATGATCATCACTGCCTATGCTTTCATTATCATAATCCTCTTTGGCCATAAGCATGAAGCCATTTTCCTTATCTTCACAAGAAGAGTCATTATCGGTGTCTTCTGAGGAATTGTCATTATTTGCAACCAAACTTTTCTTATTATTATATTTCTTTTATTTGTACTTCTTTTCATTATCAGAGTTCTGGTCCTTTTTCTAATGGGGACACTTAGATGAAAAATGGCCTATCTTACCACAGTTAAAGCATTTGAAGGGCAACTTCCCGTGATATTTTCCTGATCCTTTCTTTAACCTTCTCAAAATTTTGCCTCAATATCGTCTAATTCTGAATCAGTATTCTTGTCTTCTTTAAAAGATGTTTCTCTAGTACTGGATTTATCTTTGTTAATTCTCATTTCATATGCAATTAGAGTTCCTAGGATTTGATCAATGGACATAGTTTTAATATCACTTAGTTCTTCTATTGCAGAGACTTTTGAATTAAATTTATCAAGCAGAGATCTTAAAATCTTTTGAACTAAAAATGGTTCTTCAATCTTCTCACCAAGACCTTTCATGGCATTTACAAGTTCCTCAACTCTTAAAAAATACTTGCTAATTGTTTCATCTTCATTCATCTTTAGTTTTTCAAATTTCAATCTGTATGTTTGAAGTTTGGCATCTTTTACTTTCTCATTTCCTTCATAACTGCTAATAAGTTTATCCCACATTGATTTGGCAGTTTCAAGATGCATCACCTTTACAAAATCAGCTTCAGCAAGTCCATTCAAGATATAATTCATTCCCTTAGCATTAAAACTAAACTCTAACTTATCATCCTTGGAGGCTATCACAACAGGATTTGTATATCCAATCTCTACTACATCCCAAACATCAGTGCCCAAGGCCATTAAGTATGTTCTCATTCTAATCTTCCAGAAGGAAAAATTTGTTCCATCAAACAGAGGGGTCTTAGTGACTGAAGTCCCTTCATGACTTGTCATGTTTAAGCTTACAGATCTACCTTTTAATAAAAGGAACCTGCTCTAATACCAATTTTTGGACAATTGAGAGGGGGGGTGAATCAGTTGTCCCCGTGCTTAAACAATTATGCTTCTTTTAAAATCTTTACAAGGCACTCAATGATGATCACAATAATGCAGGGAAACAAACAATGGCACATTCAGCATCAGTCACATATATGAGAAACACAGAGACAGATATTTCCCAAGGAAACCCATATAGGGTAAAAACCTCCTTTTCTTTATATGATAAGTAATAGTTACATTCTTTACATTATCATACATATGAGCACATACTCATAATGAGGCTACAACCTCAGTTTTGCAAGTTGCTACTTATTGAGAGCACCAACTCTCTGTTTTCTCTAGCACCCACTAGAAGGAAGCACCAACTCCCTGGTTTCTCTAGCACTAACTAGAAAGAAGCACCAACTCCCTATGTTCAAGAACCCACTTGAACCTCTGAGGACAACAGTCCTCCCTAGCACCTCCCTACCACCCTGTTTTATAAATATTTTCTACTGAAACTCATTACAGTGATATAATTTTCAACAATGGCTTACCAGACTCATCACTGTTCTCCTACATTTTGTCTCTTTGTCTGCCTCACTGCCTTCCTGCACACATGACTTGCGCTATCTGTTCTTCTGCTTGTTATGCTCTGTGCGCCATGTCCATTCATTGCACAGTTCCTCTTCTGTTCGATTCAGCTGCTGCACTCTCCTCCTTCTTCACACATGAATCACCTTCAACAACAACAACCACAACAACTCCAACAGCAACAACCCCACCATCTCTTCTCTATACCATGTACTTATAGCTTATGTGCACCTTGTGCATGCAATGCGTCCAATCCCTCTACATACTCACACCGCGTCGATATCCTCCACCTCTCGAGTGCTCTACCTGATCATCGCAACTCTTCAGCTTCTATGGTGGTTCCCACCATGCGTCCATCATCACTGGGTGTTATGCTGATATTCCTTTTTCTCTCTGGTAGTTGAGACTCTTCGTCATCTCTGTTACAGTCGAGCTCACCCTCTCTATTTCAGTTATAGGTTCCAACCCTCTTCCAACTGTCAATCACCCCTACGACCTATCTTCATCCCATTGGAAGATTCCCAGAGACTCTTCAGCTCCTCTGGCAGAAACCATCAATGGTTTCTAGAAGTTACGTTGTGAGGAGCAAGATTATCCCACCGATTATGCTCAAATTCACCTTCATTGTTGGATTAAATCTAAAGGGAATTGTCGTTATTTACCCATTTTTCACTTTCACAATTCGGAGATTCTGCAATGAGACATCTTGACTGTCCATGTCACGAGCTCCAAAAAGGAGCTTGGCTGCTCTATCTGCCTCCTCTACGTGATCACAGGCGGTGACCACCGGTTACAGCGAAAATTCACCTTTTCAGTATTTCGACATTCGTATGATCCAGTGTCTCGACACTCCCAGACCCGATCCCCGAAATTTCGAGGCAGAGCTCATCTGCACTAGGTCCTTCCTCCATGTGACCACACATGGTGACCACAGGATGCCCTAAAAGTCGCTTCGAACTCATGATCTTCATCAACCTTGATCGACGTTCCACGATCTCGATGAATCAACGATCCAGATCATTTTGTGATCTCGCATCTCGTTGTTCCTTAGATGGAGGTTCTCGTCACTCCAAGTCGTGATAGGCGAAACTATGATATGGAGCTCAGATCGACGGTCCACGTTTTTGGTGAATTGGCGATCCAGATCTTATCGTGAATTTTCATCTCGCGATTCCTGTGATGGAGGTTCTCGTCACTCCAAGTCTTGATAGGCGAAGTTTCGAGATGGATCTTAGATCAACGATCCAAAATCCTTGGTGATCTGACGGTCAAGATATTTTCGTGATCTCGTATATCATGAGTTTGAACCTCTTTCCTTTGGATTTCACAATCTGCGAAACTCCGAAATGGAGTCTTTGTGGTGCTCTAATTTTTCGCCACGCATCCTCTTGATCCAACCGTCCACAACTATCCTTTCTGACGTGGTCTGCCATATTCACCTCCTAGATCTGACGGCCTAGATCACACCTTGATCCAACGGCTAGGATCATTTCTCCATTTCGCATTTCGCGATTTCGCCACTTCACGATTTCGCCACTTCGCGATTTTTCCACTTCTCGATTTCGCCACTTCGCGATTTCGCCTTGTTATGATGAAGGGTCTCAAGCCTTCAAGTTCTGATCTACAAAAATATGAAATGGAGTCAGACCAACATATTTCGGCATTTTGCATTTCGCCTCTTCTTTCTCTTTAATGAACGTGCAGGTTCTCCCTGATCCAACGATGGTCAGATTTACGCTCAGATATGATGCCTAAGATCTGTCCTCCTCTTCTGTGTGTTCTTCTTGTCTGAATTCATATCTGATGGTCATTGGGGATTCAAGATGGGGTCCAACGATCACCAATGCTCCTCCTCTTCCATTATCACTACGTTGTTGATCATGCTGATCTTTGTCATCGTTGTTCTTGGCATCAATGCACACTCTGATCCTACCATCAATGACTAGCTCACTTTGCCTGTTAAACCTACCAACAATCCTCTGCACTATCTCTTATGAACTTATCGAGCTTGCTCTACAGCGTCTTCCTAAAATAATTCTGATACTTCTTCTTGTACTCATTCCATCTTCGCTGTTGTATTTTCCATCAATGAAAAGCATATGCTTCCTGTTAAACATTTACCAACACCACAGACAGAGAAGAAGTATTTCCCTTGAACCCTATGAAAGAATCTCAACAACACAAAGTTACTATGCCAAAAGGAGATAGGAATCAGAATGGAAAGAGGAATATTGAGATGAATATCACAGGGAAGAAGGCTAGGAAGCTCAGTAAGAGGAGAGAAAAGATAGAAAAATTGCAGAAGGTTCCAGAGGGGACTTCGTAGAAGGAAGGCTTGCAAAAATGGAACTTCGCCGGGATATCATAATAGCACACCATGTCACTTCACCATGGTGGAGTGATATGACCATTGGAAGAATTGTAACCATTAGACCTATGCCCCCGAATGGATAGAACAACAGTTATGACCAGAAAGCTCATCTTCAGACCATTGGGACCGCGTCGTGATGGACAAAACTGCATTGATGAAGGATTCTCGCCTGTTGGAGAGATCTGTTACCTCAATGTCTACTTAGTTCGTCGGATGTTGCACTGAGAACACTTTTGTGAATTGTATATGAGCCAACAGAAGCACTCATTGCTATTGTGTTGTGTTCACTGAGATCGACACCTATTCTATTGCGTTGAACATCCATTCATTGACATGAGTTATCCGATCGAGAGCGTGTATGTCCGACGAACTCAGCACAACTGAAAAGTGTGTAGAATAAGTCTTAATTGATCCAATGGCCGAAAAAGTAATGTCCACAGGGATTCAAGACTTGTCGATGAGAGGAGTGAAAGCCTCCCCATCGACTGCTCGCGGATCCAGACTATCCCGATTTGCAACCGAGAAAATAACCAACCATCGAGATGACTTGGTGAATGCGAAGTTAATCCCAACTATCCTGCCCAACTACATCCCACTTTTGGCTGGTGCGGTGAGTCATGACAGTGTCCCTAGAGACTTTGAGTATACCCTAGTTACTACGTACCTCTCAAAGGGCATACGTGCAGTTAGAAAAAAACAGGATAAGATCGCAACATTAAAATTCAGCGACTTCAACCTAGGGGACCGCAAGAACCACTGTATGCTTGCTCCTCACAGATACTTGACTAGGCCGAAGGGGAAGAACTCAAAAATAATCCCCCAACCATGGACTATGAACCTCATGTAGTCCACCATATTGAATTTGATTAAGATTCCACATTTTGGAAGGAACTAGGAGGTTAACGTGTGTGTTAAGCTCCTGTTGTCGTGCTACCATGGAGGCTATATGTGGCTAGACAGACGCATCACCATCGATTCGAGAATGATCCATAGGATCACCAGATTGAGAGTGAAGGGCCTAGACCCACAAGACTTCTACCTAGGGAAGGCTTCAGATCGCGCCCTAGCACAGATAATTAAGGATACCTATGGCGATGTAGAAACGGGGATGCGAGGCTACAAGGTAGATTCCATCCAAAATGGTGTAGTGTGTCTGGCATGTCAGTTGATTGCAGGAAATCTTGTGAGAAATAACATACCTACGTAGTTCATAGGGTTCATTGTTGAACTCCCCAAAAAGTGTGTATAAGGACTCCAAATGAATTGGGCGAAGTACTTAGTCAACTAGCTAGAATTGGATTGTCACGAAGCCCATGATCAGGGCTATGAGTTCCATTTCAACTGGTTGTTGATCCTTATAGAATTTACTTCTTGGGAGATGTCGAAAGGTGAAACCTTTCCAGACATTGAACAATTTGATCCACTCTCTGTGAAGTTCACCACGCTTTGGTACTTGAGCGATATGGGAAACAAATGGCAGTCGAACGCAATATTTCACACATACTATCTCCATTTAAAGAGGTCTATTGGGGATGTCCCTCGTATGACGTTGAACACCCTGCACTGATTCAGACCCCTCATGAAGTTTCGCCCAGATCAACACTTTATTTATATCACTACGCATGCAGACAAGCATAAAGAAGAGCTCCATTCATACTATAAGCTCACAAAAGATGACCTCTAAGAGATAACTAAGGACTGGCCTATAGAGCTCCTTATCTTTGTTGATCTTGCAGAAATGTCTGATCCCGGACTAATTGGCCACTCGAAGGCCACTCATGAAGAGATTTACACACCTAAAACCAGCAGAAGGAAGAAGATAGAAGAGGTATAGAACCTGAGTAGTGCATCAGATGAAACTCCTTCAAAATCACCTGGATGAGGAGATAATCACGAAGTAGATAAAGAAGAGACCAATGGAAAAGAAGACCAGCAGAAGAAACGCGAAGTAACACCGCCTAGGGATCCTTTTGATGAGCCTGGTCCCTCTAAGAAAAGAAAGGTTTCCCCCATGAAACCTACCCCATGGAATAAATCCAAAGCCACCAAGACTAAGATGCAGACTGTTCTCATGCTCGATGACTTCGACTTCATCATCGCAGTCGTATCAGACGCTTTGTAGGATATTGTGAAGAACACTGAAGCCAAGAAAGAAGCCATGTATGAAAAAAATGAGATAGAACTAAGAGGGATATAACAAGCCCTTCAATCCAGCCACGTAGTATCCATTGTGCCCCTTCCATCAGAAGAACTAGAGTTGGGAGATGAGCCTACCCAACTCCGCAGAATAGTTGATGTGACCGAATCTCACCTTTGTCGAGCGCAAGAAGAGAAAGAACATGCCATGGTGTCCCTGAACCAAGCACAAAAGGAAGTGGTAGATCAACGTTGAGTGCACAACAGGAGAAGGATGACCTCTACACCAAGTTCGAAGAGGAGAGAGTAGAGGTCAAGCAAGAGAAAGAGCAGTTGCTCGCAGAGAATCTCAAAATCAAAGAAGCAGTCAGCAGAGCACTTCGCTCTATGACAAGCTTAGAGAAAAAGGTGAAAGAACCAGTGGAGCATCAAGTAGCGCAACTTGTAGAAGTTATCCAGCAGCTTCAACAGAGAATCACATACCTAGAGCTACAAACAGTGCCAAGTACCCCACAGGACGTGCGATACCAAAGAGAAGCCACTACCTAGAGCACAGTTGATAGGATTAGAGCATTTTCTTTGGAATGTAAACAACGTAGCAGTAGAAGTGAACAAACCTACGAGTGACTTACTGAATACCCTAAACTAAAGGAACTGGAGTCACACCTCCAGGAGGAAAAGCAACAAGGAGTGACATTACAAGCGCAATTGAAGCTCATGACAACAGTTGAAAGGATGAAGTGATCCCAGGAACAACGCACTAGTCAACAGAAGGTCCACATCATACAGAGAAAAGTCATGGAAGTGACTCAAAGGCTCCAACCAGTCCAGAACGAAGAGTGCCAATTGTTTGAGGAGATTGAAGGTTGAGGAGAAGAACTGGAACAAGTAGTCACTGCAATCGAACAACACTTAGAGGGACCTGTCAACGAAGCAGTTATCCAAGATTTCGTCGAGCAAGAGGCCTTGGCACAACAACAGGTCAAAGAAGCTCAAGGATTTTGAAGCAGAGCTACCTAGACTAGAGTGACTCGAGATGAGTCACAGGTGAGTGTTGGGGGCCTGTTGGCCCTTGACCAAGTTTTGAGGATCCTTGGTCATGTTTGACCTATTTTGGGACTTCGACGGGATGTCAAAGGCGGAGCACATGTCGAAGAAGATATCGCAGGATCTTGGCCCCTTGTTTAGGGATTTTTGGGTTTTGGGATTATGTAACGGGTATGGGGATGTCGACCCATGGGTTTACCCATGTTTAGGCCCTTTTCATAATGTATAAATAGAATTCTAGGCAACATAATAAAGGAGCGAAGGAGGCTCGGTATCTAGCCAAAGTGTTGAGTGCAAATTGTAAATGCTCTGTGCATGCTATGTTAAGAACTTGCAGAGCTAAGTGCAAGTGACTGTGTAAAGGCTTTGTGCTATAATCTAGGTCATGGAAGGAGGATCTAGCGAAGTGCATGTAGATCTCCTTTCCTATGTAGAGTAGGATATTATGTCTTTGTACATGTATAAGATTGACATAAGAAAATAAAAGAGAAGAAGAGTTGGTGGACGTAGTCCCAAGCTGGGGGTGAACCACGTATATCCTATGTTGCTATGCTTTGTGTGATTTATTGATGTGTTTATGTGTTTACTTGCTTAGTTCTTTGATATAGATGAATGATATATAGATATGTTGATGCTTTGTGATTAATAATGTGAATGAATTCTAGATCTGATCTATATTTATGTGCTAAGTTCTTGGGTGTATTAGATCTTGTAGACTATTGCACTACTCTGTTGTTAGGGTTTACATGCGTTGTGAATTAAGACTGAATACTAATGATCTATAACTGCTAAGTTCTCTGTTAAGGTGTTACAATCACATATTTGTGTCCCATCTAAGGTTGCAGACACTGGAGTCCTGCAACCACCCCCGCCTCTACCTCGGGTGAGACTTCATCTTCTTCGCAGGTGTTGTCGAAAGGGTCGGTAGTTAGGGTTTTTTTGGTGTGTTGTTGAAGCATTGAACCCTGGGTTTTCCCCTATTCCAACAATTTGATAAAACTTAGATTATCACAGTATATCATCGTGGGATCCAACTCATGATCAAATGAACCAGTAAGCGATTTTTGAATCGAAATAGCTTCACAACTAGCCATACTCATTGCCATATACTCTTCCTCTATTGAAATAAGTTCTATGAAAGTCTTCTCCTTGTTTATCCATGTAATCACTATTGATCCCAAGATAAATAAGCACCTTGTGGTGGTATTTTTGTCTATTACACTCCCTTCCCAATATAAGTCTGAATATCCCTGTGGTCTCACTCCATCACCTACAAGGCACCTGAATCCATACTCTATTGTACCTATTAAGTATCTGAGCACATGATTTTTTGTTACCCAATGCACCTTCCTCGGCTCCACCATGAACTAAATCAAGATCTTCATAGAAAAACACATATTTGGCATGGTGTTGACCAAATACATAAAACAAGCTATCATTTGTCGATATACTCTGGGATCCACTGACTCTAAATATGAAGTGACAATCTTCATCAGATTGGTAACCATAGTTGTAGCCATCAGTCTATAGTCCTCCATAATTAATATCCTAAAGATATCCATTGTGTACTTCCATTTACCAAGGAATATCTCCATCGATATATTCCATACCTATAACCCTAAGAAATAATATGTAAAGTCAATATCCTTCATCTCAAACTCTATAGCCAAATCTTCTTTTCACCCTACTATAAGCTCCTCTGCAATTGTGAGAAACAAATTATCCATGTAGGAAACCAATATGAGTGGATCAATACAAGCAAGTGTGAATTACAAGTTAGGATATGCCTCACTCTTTTTCAAGCCCATACTCTATAAGTATCCATCAATCCTAGAATACCATTCCCTAGGTGCCTATTTGTGTCTGTATAAGGCTTTCTTAAGCCTACACACATGAGACTCCCTCCCATGTACCTAAAATCGCTAAGGTTTCTATATATATACTTCTTCCTCAATGATATCGTTGAGTAAATCCATCCTCAAATCCATATGGTAAATCCTCCACCCCATAACTGAAGTGATAGATATAAAAACTCAAATATAAGCATACCTAGAGTCTAGAGAAAATAATGTTGATGTTTTGGTAGCTACGGGAGGTATTAACCTCCAAGTGTAACCTTAGTACTTAGAATAGAATATTCTGAAAGTAAGAGAACCATTAAAAATATGTGTGGAAACCCTAGAAGAGAAGTCGGTCCAAGGAGAATAATAATAAAGAAATAGAAAACCCCAGAAAGAGAAGTCGACCGTGCTAGAAAAATTCAAAGTAAATTAAATTTTCTAGAAAAGATAGGTCGGCCCTGTGGGAAAAGTTCACTAGCTGAATAATTATAAATAAGGTGATGTCTTATCTCATTTACACACTCACACACTCTCACTCAGCATAAGGAGGGCGCAAGTTTCAGGAGCATCAACTACAGTTGCAGTGAAAGGAGGTGCAAGTTTGGAGAGGGTGGTGCAACAGTTGTCGTGGTGTAATATCAATATTTCTGGTATCTCTCTTGTGTGCTTCTCTTGGTAAAGGTACACTTTTATTAGTATAGGTGCGCTCTCTTGGTATTTTTTTTTCGTTGCATTAGTGGTGTTTATGGTTAGGGTTTATCTGTTGGTTCTAATGTGGACTTGTCAGAATCATTCTATTTAATAAAAGGTTAGTGTGCTCGGGGGTGGCATATTTGAATGTCTATGGTTGGGTGACAATGATGTGACATTGTCTATGGGTAAACGATTATACCAAAATTTTGACATGGTTTTAGATTTGGTGTCCTTCGTAATAGTCTAACCGCTGGAAGGAAGATCCTCAATTCCCCCCACTGTCAAGCTCATTGATCACTTACTAAACCCACTATGAAGGTCACTTAAGGAGGGCACATCTTTTCCCCATATTAGATCTACAATCTTCCAAAGTTGCAGTGTCAGTTGTAGTTGTAGTACCATTTGCAGTTGTAGTGCTAGTTGCTTCGTGTTAGTTGTAGTACCAGTTGCAACACCAGTTGCAGTTCCAGTTGCAGTACCAATTTTAGTACCAGTTGTAGTTCCTCTAGTCCACAACAACAAACCCTAACCCAAATTAGTTGGAGAACTTTGAATTTTTAGGATTTGTCGTTGTTTGTTGTTGTTTGCCACTCCTTCCAGAGGTATGTACTTGTATGTGTTTAAACTATATCATTATATTAAGGGTATTTGTAAGAGAAGGGATATTTTTTCCAAGAAACAATTGTAGATCTAGAGGGATCTTAGATCCAACACATTCAGAGGAACAACACACTTCAGGTTTGATTGTTTTGATACGCCTCTAGTTGTTATGGAATTATTGTGATATTATGAACATCTAGGTTTCATTTTGATCTATTAAAGTTATGATTATTTCTGGTCAAAGTTAAAGTTATAAGCTGACCTTAGTCAAAGTTTAGATTGATTGAGTTTGATATTTTAGATTTTAATTGCATAATATTCTCTAACTCGGATTTTTGTCAAGAAAGCATATTGTCTTAGTACAGGGGATAGGTTGGAGAGAATACTTGTCATCTTGAGTGAAGGGGACTTGGAAGAAAAGAAACAAAACTCATTACTGAAGATAAGACTCCAGGTTCCAGGTTTGATTGATTAAATTGATAATTTTCAAATTTGGACATATCGAGTTTGATAATTGCTACATTACAAGTAAACATTATAGTTGTGACAACAATATTTGAAAGGTTCTATTACTGCTAGGTACAATGAATACTTGGTAGCATGTGAGTATTATTGATATAAATGTTTATTGTACTTGTTTTGAAGATGAACTAACATCTCATCTAGGAGATACTTCTTGTTTTGTTTCTAGGCAGGTCACCTTGGTAATGCTATGATGATTACGTGAAATTGTCTTTTATTCTTGTTCACATAGATATGTTCTTATGAAAATGCTATTATATTGGAAATACTTTTTCTCTTGTTGCTCTTGTCTCGGGTAGGTTACCATGGAGGAATAATTGTTCACAACAATAGAAGAGTGTTGTTCCTATTTCTTATTATTGCATTTTTATTTTGGATCTTGTTCCAGGTAGGTCACAAGTGATATCTATGAGAAGGATCTATTGTAACAATTGTTCTCGTTATTATTTTTATTATTATTATAAGAAAATTATTCTTGTATTTTTTTTTCCCTTGTTGTTGGTCTTGTTCCGGGAAGGTCACAAGTGATGAGGAGAGCTATATTGACGGTTGTAGGAGGAAACATATTATATGGTCTCTAGTTGGAGACATAGAAAAAAATATCCAGATAAGAAGTTGTATACAAGACTATATACATCCATGTACAGAAGAAAAAGAGGATGAAGTTAAAACCTTCTGGAAAGAAGGGTACTTTTGTGAGATACAATGTATCACCTGTGGAGATTTATTGTAAGGAGAAGAAGGCTCCAAATATGTTTGGATGGATCCCTTTAGTGCAGAGTTAGTAGAGCCAAAAGGGCCTACCTAGAATCATTACAGTAGTCAGGAAGAGACCATCATGGTCCCGCAATACTTTGCAAGATGCAAAGATATATGTCATAAATGAGGCATATCATGAGAAGGAACATATGGCTCCACCAATGGTGAGGCAGGAGGCCACACCAAGTACCAGCTCAGAAAGAGATAGAATTCAGGAGAATTCAACCATCACAATCCAGTAGGGAGGAGAAACCTCCCCTAGACCATTCATAGGAGATTAAACTTTAGAAGATATCATCACATACAGAGGGAGCATATGGCTCCAAAGATTATATAGACTCAGAGGAAGTCAATATTCATAGGGAGCATGGAGACTCAGAGTGAGCCTGATCTCAAAGAGAGTCAGTGGCTTAGATATTTTTCATCCTCAAATTCATATGGGAGAGAGAGACGTCTTCCAGGACTAACAAACAGGTGCCATGAGTGAGCAGGATGGATCGAAGCTTTGGAGGCTTATAGGAGATATGAGACCTCCTGAGAATATTCCCTTGTTTCATTGTAAGAGGAAAAATCCATTCAGAAGGATTGGGATATGGATTTTTCCTTGGTTTCAAGACCAGAAGGGAAGTTAGTGGTGACTTCCAAGTTGATCTACAATATCAAGCATGTTGCATATAACAATATAGAGATGTACAAATATTGATTTGTGGCCAAAATATTCTCCCAGCAAGAGGGAGAATATTATGATGAGACGCCTCCTCCAGTAGCCATAAGAAGTGTACATAGAGAAACCACAAGATACATGAGAAGGAGTCTCATGTCTATAGATTGAAAAAATATTTGTATAGGTTTAAGCAGGCACCCAGGGCAGGATATGTTAGACAGTTATTTTGAAGAGCCTGGGATTGGTTTCCTACATCGATGGCGACTAATATGAAGAGACAATGGATGCCACCATGGATAGACAAATTATTGGTTCGTTAATGAACACAAGGAAAGATATATGTTTTGCGATGAACACATTGTGTCAGTATATGGTTGTGCCAAGACATGTTCACTTGATTGCAGAAAAACATGTGATGAGGTACCTGAAAGGTACAATTGACTATGGACTTGGATACATTTCAAATCGTGAGATAAGCCTGCAAGGCTATACTGATTCAGATTGGGTTGGTAGTGTCGCAGATCGGAAGAGTACATCTAGATGTTGCTTCAGTATTGGGTTCAACTATGATCTCATGGTTTAGAAGGAAGCATACTAGTGTGGCACTCAGTAAGTATAAGGTAGAGTATATAGCAGTGTCTTCAGATAGCAGCGAAGCAGTGTGGMTTCAAAAGCTACTTACAGGATTGTTTGATCTCGAGTTAGAGGCAACTTGTATTTGGTGCGAAAACCAGGGTTGTGTGAAGAAGTTGGAGAATCTTTTGTTTCATGACAAGTCCAAGAATATTGAGATAAGGTACCATTATATCATATATATGGTGCAGAAGGGAGTAGTGAAGCTCCAGTGTGTTGCTACAGATGATCAAATAGCATATGTTTTGACCAAGCCTCTGTCAAGGGTGAAGTTTGAATACTTCATGGACAAGATTGGTGTCGCCCGGAAGGATGTACCCTTGTGATAGGGTATGATGTGTTACATATGAAACTCCATATAGTAGCATGGTTTTCATGCCCAGGCATTGACTGTGGAACCAATCAAGATGATGTGTATGTAGATCCTTCAAGGATAGCATGTTTTCCTAGCTAAGGAAGCCCAACCAATTTGTGTGGTTGGAGGCTTCATGAAGATCCTTTGGGAAGGGCGTGCCTTTGGGGAAACTAGAGGGCCAACCTAGTGTGTTGGACGTATACTACTCCAATGAAATAGTCTAGTATGAAGGTACTCAAGTGAAATAGTCCGGTATAATGCTACTCTAGTGAAATAGTCGGGTACGCATAACTACTCTAGTGAAATAGTCAGGTACGCTGAGATATTGCTACTCTAGTGAAATATTCTGGTATGCATAGTTACTCCGGTGAAATATTCTAGTATGATGAGATATTGCTACTCCAGTGAAATAGTCTGGTACACATAGCTACTCTAGGGAAAAAGTATGGTACCCTGAGATATTGCTACTCCAGTGAAATAGTATGGTACACATGTTATTGGTTCTATATGAACTAGATTGCTACGAGGAAAATATCTCTATGGCTAGGGTGAACCAAAACAAACAAGTATGACTATAGAAATCAACTCAATTCCAACATATTCTATATAAACTAATGTGCAAGAGAAGTAATAAAGAGGCTTACCTCATCCAAACGTTTGATGATGTCCATCGTTGAGCACTTTGACCCAAAGCTTTATACTTGTAACATGTTCTCAACAAACAAGCAAAGAAAGCATATAGTGATGATATAACAAGTTAGAAAATTAGATAGCATAATCCATCAATATACAAAACAAACATGCCCATGGATCATAATACATATATTTGCAAGATATAAATTGGATGGGAAAGGAGTATTTCTATTAATAAATGATCAACAGAAGTGAAACATTACAGACTTCTGTGTCGACACAGTTCGGAACCAAGAAACTGAGTTCCTTCCAACTGGGCCTCCACCACTTCAATCCTCCACCAAAGCCAAGCTCATACAAGGGAGACAAAGAGGTTCTCCATCAATAAGGGAAGAGCTTGGGGGATGAACACTGTGTTCAGACTTAAAGGACAAAGGGATGCAGACTCAATAATGAAGTAATAATTTCTTCAGAGTAACTTTGCTCTCAAAGTTGAATTCTCTCTCCTTCCATAGCTCGAAATTGGCTTCTTTATAGCCTTCAAATTGCAACTGAAGGGCTGAGTCAAAATGTTTCCAGTATATGGAAGGCCAAAGATCATAGATCTCCTGTCATGACATGTAAACCCGACATTTAATTTTGATTTTTTGGCACAAATCCCAATGTACACGGGATGTAGTGGAGCAGCCAGCGTATATGCTTTTTGTATAGATTTCAAGGTGCGTACAAGTGGAAAAATATTTGTTTTTGTCTCTGGATTTATCAATCAGGGAAAGTAGGTCTGCATGGGGGAATGGAATAAGTCCCTCTCTGTAAGATTGCATAGGGTGAGGCAAATCTTTCTATAACAGATGCCCCCTAATGTATGCGCTCAAAGGAGAATATACGATGACCGAAATACATTATAAATAACCCATAAGTGGAGTGGTAGAGAACTAGTTGGATGAACTTGATCACTCATTACATTTTGTACTAACTTTGAATACATGGCTCCCAAAATACATTGTATATCCATGTGAAAAATATACCAAACAAGTGTCCATGGCCATGAATAAGCAAANAAGTGGAGTGGTAGAGAACTAGTTGGATGAACTTGATCACTCATTACATTTTGTACTAACTTTGAATACATGGCTCCCAAAATACATTGTATATCCATGTGAAAAATATACCAAACAAGTGTCCATGGCCATGAATAAGCAAATACAAATGCGGTTACATGTTAAAAAGTTGTCATAGTCACGAACAAGGCCCAGTAGAAACAATCTCAAAACCAATATGAATATATATGTATACCATGGAGTCATATAGGTACTAGTCCAATGAAAAGGAAGCCACAACTTAGGAAAGTTGTGGCCACATAGTGATGTCTTCAAGTATTCTACACAATCTACCAAAGGTGCAAGTCTACATCATGTGAATAAAGGAGTTGAGGTCGAACAAATGCGATTCATGTGAATAGAGGAGTCAGTGTTGAACACATGAAGAATCCATCGATTAGGATACATTGATGTATTCCCAATTGTCGATGGCAAGAGAGTCTGCCACTAATGACTGCAAGCCTCAAGGTACTCATAAGGCTCTAGGTTTCGTTTCCAGATAATGGGTTGATGTCGATGGAAAGAGACCCGTTGAAAGGAGAGAATTAAGGCATATCTCATTAGTCAACACAAGGTACAAAGTAGGAGCTTCATGATTTGGTGGAAATCAGACAAAGAACAAGTTCACGAATCAACGACCCTATGCTTATTTTGTGTGTCCCAAGTGCAAGTGGTACACGAAAAAGACCCTCTGAATAGCAGCCAATACTGAAAAACTACTGACAAAGGTGAGGAGACCAACAATAAGTCTAATGGCATCCAAGATGTTGAACGAATCCCAGTGTGTGAATAGATGTCTTGTCATCGAACATAAGGGAAACCACCTAGTCAGCGACCAATGATGAAATGTCGACTGCTAGGTTCAAGGTGACCTACGAATGATGAAAGTAGGGTCGGGGTGCATGATAGGACTAAAGTATCATGTGATTCTGAGACAAACTATGGGTATGGCCAACATGCAAAATCAAGAGTTCTGAGGAGTGTCCGACACAGGTTGATAGACTTCCTTTGAACAAGAACATGAGACATATGGTGGACTCTGGCAGGATAGACCCAATGATAAAATCATGAGATGCAGGAGGCATCAATGAAGTTCTCTGTAGGGAATGGAAGAGTAACCAGTTGGTAGAGAAGACTCTGTAACGAGCTCAGCTTCCTAAGGCCATGTTAAACCCAAAATTATGATGAATGGACTCAAATAACTTTGTGCTATTTTCAAAGGTGACATGACTGTTGCCGATATAAGATAATATTCCCTTCCCGCCCGTCTTTTTTTTGTTTTTTCATAACAAAAAAATGTTATGATACAGAAGAGGAAATGAGTGTCGCAAGTAAGAAAAACTAGTTCTAGCAGTGGAACATACCTATGCTCAATGTAGGGAAGTGCATGCGGGAGATGGACACTCAGGGAATGTTCCCTCCTAGGTATAGGGTGTCAAATTGAAAAGGATATAAACAAGGCTCTACTTGGTTGAGGATGAAAAACTGTTGAGGAAAATGGTTTATAACGCAAAGCGATAACCGGCTATAGGCTCAATATTGCAAGCAGGGGCATGAGATGAAATCACAATTTAACGCCAAAAAATGTCATTTTTTATGTCTTTTAGTCTTCTTGGTGTGAAAAGGGGATAAACTTGTGCCAAGTAGACGTCTTTTCAAATCCAATTTACGAGTGTGAAAAAAACAAGTTCACTCAGTGATCTTTTCTATTTTTTGTAACGATTCAGAAAAGAGCTTAACGAAAACTCGTGATCTTTCAAAACCAATTTAACGAGTGTGAAGGGGACAAATCACTCGGCAATATTTTCACTTTTTAAAGACGAGATGGAAAAGATCTTAAATTAAACTCATGGATGCTATTCTAATCAACATGTAAGGGGGGAGGCCAAGGCTCCCATACCGGCCTTCTGTGGAATGTCAGTATCTTACGAATAGCTGACATAATCTTGGGGAAACCCAATGCTCTCCAAGTCAGGAGGATAAAGCACTAACTGAGTAGATAGTCTTTGTGATAGATTAGATAATGTCTCTTAATGGAAAAGACATAGGTGGGGGTATTGGATACCCCATGGGACTATCCCAGTTAAAAGTGATCTCCTCAAAACCAAGAGGGAGAGGACTTGGTGAAAGAAATACTCTCTCTCATCTAGAAGGTGAGGATATATGTTTCCCCCTTATTAAGGGGACCCGTGAAGTGGGTAGCCCGAACCAAAAAATTGATTCTCCCCATATGAAACACCCGTGGATACATGAGGACTCGCCATGGAAAAAGTGTTGAAAGGAACTGACGCGTCGGATGAAGGATACATGGACAGGGTGTAGTAGGTAGAATAAGCACCCATATGGGTATTGGCTCCTGAAAGAGCATAACTAGGATTGGATCTGTAAGAGGGGAAGTTCCAACCTCCCGTTGTGAAAGCAGGTTGAGGGACATGGCTCATATCAAATAAAGACGCAGGCATTGGGGCCATGGTGCCCCCGAATCCAATGCTAGGACTCATATAAGTGGAGCAGGGAGAGGGTCGCAAGGGGGAAGGCATATCAACGGGAGAATGACTAGAGACCCAAGGTGCGGACTGAGTACCAAAGTTCTGCATACCATTATAAGAAACAGGAGGATTCGTCCCCATGAACTGAGTGGGCATCATGGGGTAAGTAGAAGAAAAAGAGGGAGCCATAGGGACTCCACTATCCATAATGAGGACTCCATAAAGAATCTTAAGGCCAACTAGTAAGTAAAGAGCACACCAAAAGTCAAATGGCCAATATGCATGCAAACGGGATAAAGTGGTTGAGTGGCCTCCCTCCCTAAAGAAGGTATGTCTCATCCAAGAGGGACCTGAGACTCGCTGCTAAAGATCGGAGGTAACATAATCAGTTATAGGGGCCCTCATGGGCTTAACACTCAGTCGGTCGGATCCCCCTAGAGAGGTAATCCTCCATAAAGGTTGTGTGATGTCTAACCCATATCTGACCCAGGGTACTAGCAGAATAACCCCTGCAAGTAACCTATGACATACCTAATTCAAGCAACTAATAAACCATTGTATAATCGATGCACAGGTGAGAATTTGTAAGTCTGGATCACTATATGGGTAGGGTAACAAAGCCCGAAATATTGAAACGACCTCCTCGCACGAAGGTATGGGCACTAGCAAGATCCCCAAATACGAATAAATCCACAAAAATATCTCTGACGTTAGGCGAGTATCCGAGGGATATCCCTTCAACTAACTTCGCGTGACCTCGTGATTAACTCTGGTGTGAGCAGAGCCTCTTGATCTTACCAATTATACAATGGACTTATCAGCTCCCTTTCTCAGACACATATGTTGATTTAATTGCCTTGGAGAAGTTTACTCACAAAATCCTATTCCAAGGCACTAAATCCTAGGCTAGTTTGTGCACCCTAGAAAATAAAATCGTTACTAATAAATTTTTAAATTATAGCGTTGATTTTATGGCCACTCAAAAAGGTATGGTGATGAAACTCATGGTGTTATGACTCTGCAAGAAATTAAATATGAAAATAATGCAAAGTCCAAATTTAACTTTTAATGTATGATATGCTCCTAAAAGAAATGCAATTTTCAAATTCAACTCTGCGATTCAGAAGTAAAAAATGCAATCTTTAACTATATGCACTAAGCTAATGATAAAACCTCAAAAGAAAAAAAATGCCAAACAATGCAAAATGCCTTTTTTTTTTGGTATTTTCAATATATCGAAACTGAAAATGCATGGACTGAAAAGTAACTTGATGTATATCCCTACTGTGTATAAAAGAGAGATAACTCAAGAAGGATATCAAGTAACAAAGCACCCGGCCCAATGTACAAGGAAAATAAAAATGAAAAGATGAAGAGAAAAACTTCGCCCAAAAATTCAACCAAAAGAGGGTTCCATATCATCCCAAAGGTACTCAAAAAGCACTGCAGAGACCTAAGAAGGCTCAACAAGCATCAAATCCCACCCAACAAACACCACACCAAGAAAACATGCAAGGAGAAAATGTGTATGCGACTGTTTGAGAAAACATAGTGTATATACATAGCTTGCAGTGAGACATCTCGCATGTATGCGTGACTGTCAGGCAAAAAGGCGTGTATATGCTTTGAAACAAGGCTAGGCAAGGGAGAAAGGTTGAAAACTCAGAACTAGAGTGAACATGAGCTATCAAGCAATGATACGACAAGAACCACAATAGAAATGAGAGAAATCTAAGGAGAAAAGTACTTCAAATCCTAAGAAAGAAGATCAATCCCTAGTATGGTCGCCAATTCTGTTACAAGGAAAATATCTCTATGGCTAGGGTGAACCACAACAGACAGGTATGAATGTAGAAATCGACTCAGTTCCATCATATTCCATATAAAATAATGTGCAATATAAGTAAGAAAGAGGCTTACCTCATCCAAACGTTTGATGATGTTCACCATTGAGCACTTTGACCCAAAGATTTAAACATGCAACAAGTTCTCAACAAACAAGCAAAGCAAGCATATAGTGATGATATAACAGGTTAGCACATTAGATAGCATAATCCATCATTATACAAAAAAAACATGTCCATGGATCATAATACATATATTTGTAAGATATCAATTGGACCGGAAAGGAGTATTTCTATTAATAAATGATCAGTAGAAGTGAAACATTACAAACTTTTGTGTTGGCACGGTTCAGAACCAAGAACCTGAGTTCCTTCCAACAGGGCCTCCACCAGTTCAATCCTCCACCAAATGAAATATCATATAAGGGAGACAAAGAGGTTCTCCATCAAAAAGGGAAGATATTGGGGGATAAACATTGTTTTCAGACTTAAAGGACAAAGGGATGCAGACTCAATAATGAAGTAATAATTTCTCCAGATTAACTTTTCTCTCAAAGTTGAATTCTCTCTCCTTCCATAGCTCGGAATTGGCTTCTTTATAGCCTTCAAAATGCAACTGAATGGATGAATCAGAACATTTAAAGTATATGGAAGGCCAAAGATCAGAGATCTCTTTTCGTGACATGGAAACTCGACATTTAATTTTGATTTTCTGGCACAAATCTCGATGTACGTGGGTTGTATTGAAGAAGCCAGTGTATACGCTTGTTTTATAGCTTTCAAGGTGCATACAAGTGGAAAAATATTTGTTTTTGTCTCTAGATTTATCAATCAGGGAACGTAAGTCTGCATGGGGGAATGGAATAATGCCCTCTCTTCAATATTGCATAGGGTGAGGCAAATCTTGCTATAACATAGATGTCATATCCTGTGTGAGTTGGCGAGTTACTAGTTCTTTATGAACTATATGTCAGATTTTGTGTGAGTTGGCGAGTTACTTGTTCTTTATGAACTAGATGTTAGATTCTATGTGAGTTGGTGAGTTACTATTTTTGTGTGAACTATATGCCAGATTCTATGTGAGCTGGCAAGGTTACTAGTTCTGTATGAACTAGATGCCAAATTTTGTGTGAGTTGGCGAGTTGCAATTACCCAGACTCTACTTGGATTGGGTAGTAGCACAATTTTGTGTAAACTAGCTCAACTGCATATTCCAAATCCTTTACAACTATTATGGTGATACTTTTGACGTGATCTATTTGATCATGAGATATCCTGTGTGGCTATGCTACTTGTTACATGATTTTTTTTATCATGAGATGGTTGTGTGGCCATGCTACTTGAGACATGATCTATTTGATCATGAGATAGCCTGTGTGGATATGGTGATGCTACTTGTAGACTGGTATGCAAGACCATGTGAGTCTTGCCCTGATCTGGATTTATGAGTGGAATGAAATAAATAATAGGCTGAATACAATAACACAGAGATACAGAGAACAACAACAAATATCCAGTGAACAATAACTTCTACTGAATAAATAAAATAGGTTGAAATTGTAAAACTGCAGAACTAAAAAAAACTTGCTCGAATGGTGGTATCTATCTCTGAGAAGATGTGGCTTCTATGTGCATCCATCTGAGAATAATGATTACAATGAGTCTCCATAGGCGTTTTTAACATTACTCATTAATTCCAAGACCCTAGACATCCAGAAACCTAACCCTAGGAGATGAAACGCAAAAAGTTATGTGGGCCCCAATGGGTAAGTTAGTACCTCAACTTCTCAGGGTCATAAATTTTTCATGCGACCTCTATTTTAGGTGCGTGATAGATCGTTGGTAAGGTAATTTTGAGAGCTACACTTTATGCAATCAAAATCTGACTTCGTCTACTGTTTTACTATGGCAAGCCAAAAAAACATTGTTTAGGGCCCCAAAATAGCCCTGGAAGTACAGAAAGAAGTACTAACATGAAAACTTCCAAAATAAGCCAGTTGGATTAGGTGGGAGGCCACCAATATCCACCTCGCAACTGTGTAAGGGTTCAGACAGGATCGAAAGTGTAGAACCCACAATTACAAAGAATTACATAATACCATCCTGAACTAAAACTATCAAAAGGATCTAGTTGGAATAGGTGGGTGGCCACCAATATCCACCTAGATCAGTCCTCCCCCCTTAGGAAGAAATGGTCTCCATTGTGTTGAGTTCCCCCATCAAGTGAGGAAGTTTTTGCTTAATTTGGACTTAGGTGAGCCATTTTCGTTGGTGCAGGAGTTTCCCTGCCTTGACAACTCGATAAACCTAGATCCTTTGTTGGTGAGTTCCCTTGACCTATGTGTCCACTATCTGATTAGTGGATGCATGTTCCATGCGGTCGAGGTTGAGCTATGTTTGTGTAAACTATTATGTTATTTCTGAGGTGTCCATTAATGGTGGAAAATATGGTCGGAGGAGGTCCACATTGAACATTGGGTGCAATCCAAGGAAAGGGGGAGTGTTGAGCTCAAAATCATTGTTTCCCATGACCTTGGTGATAGTGTAAGGCTCATAGAGAAGTGGATGAAGCTTCTGATGGGGCCCTGTAAGGTGGTCCTTCTTAAAATGTAACCAGACCTTGTCTCCCACCTGAAACTTGTGCGA
This sequence comes from Picea sitchensis, assembly GCA_010110895.2. NCBI lineage: Eukaryota > Viridiplantae > Streptophyta > Pinopsida > Pinales > Pinaceae > Picea > Picea sitchensis. The sequence continues at coordinate 132,953 of SNQJ01S0024643.1, read as the reverse complement.
TACCCGTTGTTGATCATGGCGTTGCTTATACTTAGCATTGGCTTTCTGCAAAATATCATGGACTTGTTGGCAGATGTGTTGAATCCACTCAATGAATCTAGTGGCTTTGTCGACCTCAGACTTAACATGGGAATATTATCTATGTGTGGTTGCAAGAGGTAGTGAAACATCAATAAGACCCAAGGGTTGGAATCTCAGCCCTACCTAAAATGGGCTATGGTCGGTGGAGCTATGGAGAGCCCTATTGTAGTTGTGTTGAACATAGGGAAGACTCTCATCCCATGTACGTGGATTGTTATATTTATACATGTGCATGATGTGCACAATCATCCGATTGACAAACTTTGTTTGGCCATCGGTTTGAGGGTGGAAGGAAATGGATTTAGTGAGCTTGGTATCCAACAGTGACTAGAGACTCAACCAAAATATGTTGAGGAACCTATTTTCCTGATTAGAGATGATGGTCTATGGTATCCCAAAATGTACCAACACTCGTTCAAAGAAGATCTTGGAAATATATGTCGTTGTGATTCTCTTCTTGCAGACTGTGAGAATGACCATCTTTAAAAATCGATAAACCACCAAAAATATGCAATCATTGCCTTTCTTGGTGGACCGAAGGCCAGACATGTAATCCATTGAGAGGGATTCCCAAGGCCTCTCAGGAGTAGAAAGAGGGGTGTATAATCCTTTCTTCTTGATGGTTATCTTGGCAATGGCACAGGAAGTGCAAGATCTTATATACTTGTTAATGTCATGTCAAAGTTTTGGAAAATAAAAATGTTTATGTAGAATGACCACAGTTTTCTCCATGCCAAAATGTCCTTCCATCCGATTGTAGTGAGCCTCCCAAATCATCTTTGCACGCTCGCTTGCAGGAACATAGAGGTGGCCCAGATGGAATAACAGTCTGTCTTGAATGTGAAAATCGGTCACATTCGCGCCTGTACCCAAGAGTTGATAGGTGGTGGAGAAGTCAGGATCTTGTTGATAAAGTTAGGGCCACTTAGATGCCTCATGCCCACAGGAATGGAGCATGGTGGTGAGTGAAACCATGGGAGGTCAACTGAGGCAGTTAGTGACATGATTTGTGCTCCTTGTATTATACTTGATGTTGATATGGAACTGTTGCAAGTATGTGGAACACTTTTGATGGCGGTCATTCTACAACTTCCCCTGTGTCTGTATGAACTACAGAGGCTTGTGATCAATGTGGATGATTGTCTCCTTTCCCAAAATGTAATGTTTCCATTGACAACAGGCTTGTACAATGGAATACATTTCCTTGTCATAGGTGGGGTATTTCTAGACAATATATGAGAGTGTCTCACTATGATATGCTATCGAATGATCGTGTTGAGTAAGAAATGTTCTTACATCATAGTCAGATGCATCAGTCACAATCTCAAATGATTGTTACAGATCGGGTAAGGAGATTATTGGAGCTGAGCACAAGCGATGCTTCAGATCATCAAATACTAGTTTTTGTGCCTTCCCCCACATGAACTTTTCCTTTCCACCACCCTTGGTCACTTGGATGAGGGCCCATGCAATATGGGATAATCCCAACATGAACCATCGTTATAAGTTGGAAAGTCCCAAGAATCTTCGAAGATCGGTTAGCGTAATCGAGGCTGACCAGCCATAGATCACTTGGTTCTTAGTTGGATCCACATGTACCCCATGTTCATTAACAATGTAGCCCAAGTATTGGACCCTGTTCATGCTAAAGGATCATTTTTCCAAGTTGGCATATAGCTTGTGTTGTTGCAGAGTGCTCAAAACCTGTTGAATATGTTGCACGTGCTCCTCCCAAGTTTTTTTGAAGATGAGAATGTCATCTAGATATACCACCACAAAATATTTGGTGAAGGGTCTCAATACATCATCCATCAACCTCATGAAAGTTAATGGTGCATTTGTTAGGCCAAAGGGAATGACCACCCATTCGAACAAACCTTATTTATATTTGAAATTTGTCTTCTATACATCAATCGATTCGATGGGAACCTAGTGGTAGCCAGACTTTAGGTCAATCTTGCTGAAGAAATTTCCCCCCTTGAGTTGGTCAAGAAGGTCATCAATTCGGGGAATTGGGTATCGGTTCCTCACTGTGATTTTGTTTAATTATCTGTAATCAATGTTGAGGTGCCAGGTCCTGTCTTTCTTCTGTACCAGTACAAGAAGGCTTTCGCAAGGGGAGGATTTGGGTTTGGTGTGCCCATTTTGAAGCATATCTTGGATCTGACGCTTGATTTCATCATTTTCCATCAATGAGCAATGATAAAATGGTCCATTAGGAAGAGGTGCATCGGGGGTTAGATCAATTGGATGCTTGACTTGGAAGTGCATCGATACCCCAGTGGATGAGGAGAAGATGTCTCTGTACTCTTCCACAATTTCGTCTACTTTATTCTGTTGCAAAGAGAGGCTCTGTGTAGAGGTCACGGATTTGGCGACGACCTTCTACTTACTATGAGCACGGATCACAAAGAAGATGAAATTCCTAGTCTATGAAATGACCTTAGTGCATTTCTTAGCAGATATTAAAGAAATAGCGGTAGGTGGCGCTACCTTTGGTATCCTGTAAAATTGTCTACCCAAAGTAATAATAAAACTATGGGGTCTAGACTCATACATAGCATGTTGCTTCCACAAATATGGTTGTCCTAAAATAACATCACAAAATTCAAGGGGAGAAATATCACACAATACCTCATCTTTGAAGGGCTTAATGTTGTAGGGTAGACGACACTGTTGGTTGACGCGAAGATCTCTTCCTTGGAAAACCTAAATGATGGTGTAGGGATGCATGTGCAGTGTCATTGGCAGGTCCAACTTCTTGAAGACCTCTGCTGAGATCAGTTTCTTTTGACTGCCATTATCGAAAATGAAATGAAGCAAAGCCCCTTTTACCCATGTCTGTCAGTAAAATAGGCTTTCCCTTCCTCTGGTTCTTTTGATTTGCTTGGATGGATTTTGGTGGTAGCGATAGTGGCACTGGGTTCAGCATCGATAATCCACTTCCCTCCTTCTGGATTTTATTCGGAGTCAGAATCTGCCTCTGACTAGAAATATTTCATCTCGGCCATCAGTAACTGCTTGGAGCAATATTCTTTGGTGTTGTGCCAAGGGATTTTATGGTATTCACACCACTTTCCCATGTCCTTATTCAACTTCTCATTACTCTTCTTGTGTTTTGGCTTGGATTGGTTGTCTTGAGAGTGGCCATGTTTTCTCTGTCCCTTGTTTTGTGGGTTGGGGCCACCTTTTACCTTCTTCGGCTGTGAGGAGTTTCTCGATCTAAACTCTCGCCTCTTATACTTAAATTTCTTCTCGATATTGACAACATATCTATAAGACGTACCTAATGATGCAATGTCCATAAAATCCATTTATGTTTCAATGTATCTATGCATGCAGCCACGGTGTTTGAGCACCAGATTTCGTTCAGAGTCTTTGATACCCAATTTGGTGTGTAGGGTATGGAAAATATTGGTGAAATACGGTATTGTCTGGTCCCTTTCCTGATGCATGGTGGTCCATATTGTGTACTGGTCCTCGTAGATTCCAACATGGTAGTATTGTTCTTTAATGGAATCCCTGAAGGAATCCCATGTGTCTGAGACCGCAAATATTGCAGATTCCTCTATGACCATTTTCTCACAGTAAGTATCCCACTAGTCCTTAACATGGGGGATGACCTTGAGGAGTGAAAAAGTAATCTTTTCCTTATCGAAAAAATTGTGGACCGAAAAATACCCTTCGAGCAGATTCATCCATTTATCTAAATCATTTTCATCTATCAGTCATTCAAATAATGGAATACAAAAATTTACTTGTACCTTTAAGGGGGTTGAATGTTCGCTTGATGAAGATGTGTCTCTTGTGGGCAGTGACCGAAGGATCTATGAAAAGTTGTCCATCATTTCATTCCTTTGTCGCGCAAGGGATTCCTCGAGAAACATTTTAAAAGGATATATTTCTCCATCATCTTTATTATTTTCCCCTATGAGTTGTGGTCGGGTTTGGCACAACCAATCTTGCAAAGGCTCGACTGGTTCAATTCCCAACTTCTTGTATCCAGATCTTGTCAGGGACATACACGAAGAAAAATAAATGAAGAGAAGACCACTCTAATACCAGTGATCTGGATTTATGACTGGAGTGAAATAAATAACAGATTGAATACAATAACACAGAGATACGAAGAACAACAACAGATATCCAATGAACAATAACTTCTATTGAATAAACAAAATACGTTGAAACTGTAAAACTGCAGAACTGAAAACAACTTGCTCGAATGGTGGTAGATATCTCTAAGAAGAGATGTGGCTTCTACATGCATCCTTATGAGAAGAATTATTACAACGAGGCTCTAGAGGCCTTTTTAACATTACTCGTGAATTCCAAAACCTAGACATCCAAAAACCTAACCCTAGTAGATAAAACACCAAAAGTTATGTGGGCCCCGATGGGTAAGTTGGTATCTCAACTTCTCGGGGTCATAAATTTTGCATACGACCTTCATTTTAGGTGCATGATAGCCTGTTGGAAGGTATTTTCTAGAGATACACATTATACCGTCAAACTCTGACTTCGTCTACAGTTTGATTGTGGAAAGACAAAAAAAAACTATTTAGGACCCTAAAACGAGCCTGAAAGTACAAAAAGAGTTGGATTAGGTGGGCAGCCACCAATCTCCACCTGGAAGCTATGTAGGGCTTCAGAAAACCCCAGAAGTTCATAAACCATAATTACAAAGAATTATAGAAGAACGTGATGAACTAAAACTGTCAAAAGGAGCTAGTTGGAATAGGTGGGTGGCCACCAATATCCACCTGGATCAGTCCTTCCCCATTAAGAAGAAATGGTCTCCATTGCATTGAGTGCCCCCATAAAGTGAGGAAATTTATGTTGAATTTGGCCCTGGGTGATCCATTAGTGCAGGAGTTTCCCTGCCTTGACAACCCGATAAAGTTGGATCCTCTGCTAGCGAGTGACCTTGACCTGTGTGCCCACTATATGATCAGTGGATGCATGTTCCATGCAAACAGGTTTGAGATTTGTTGGTATCAATTTTTCTGCGATTTCTGAGGTGTCTAATAATGGTGGAAAATATGACCGGAGAAGGTCCACATTAAACACTAGGTGAAACCCAAGGAAGGGGGGAGTGTTGATCTCAAAAGCATTGTCTTCCATGACCTTGGTGATAGTGTAAGGCCCATAGCGAAGTGGACGGAGCTTTTGATGGGGCCATGTAAGGTGTTCTTTCTGCAAATGTAACCAGACCTTGTCTCCCACCTTAAACTTGTGCGGTACCCAATGTTGATCATGGCGCTACTTGTGCTTAGAATTGGCTTTCTGCAAAATATCATGGACCTATTGGTGGATGTGTTGAATCTGCTAAATGAATCTGGTGGCTTTTTCAGCCTTATATTGAACATGGGAATATTTTTTCTGTGTGGTTACAAGAGGTAGTGCAACATCAATGGGACCTAAGGGTTGGAATCTCAGCCCCACCTGAAATGGGATATGGTCGATGGAGCTATGGAGAGCCCTTTTCTAGTTGTGTTGAAAATAGGGAAGACCCTCATCCCATGTATGCATATGCTTAGAGTTATAAATGTGCAGGATGTGCATAATCATCTGATTTATGACCTCTGTTTGTCCATCGATTTGAGGGTAGAAGGCAGTGGCTTTAGTGAGCTTGGTGTCCAACAGTGACCAGACACTCGACCAAAATGTGTTGAGGAACATGTCCTCCCGATTGAAGATGATGGTATGTGGTATCCCAAAATGGACCCACACTCGTTCGAAGAAGATCTTGGCAGTATTTGTCGTTGTGGTGCTCTTCTTGCAGGTTGTGAGAATGTCCATATTTGAAAATCTATCAACCACCACAAATACACAATCATTGTCTTTCTTGGTGGATGGAAGGCCAAACATGTAATCCATAGAGATGGATTCCCAAGGCCTCTTGGGAGTAGGAAGAGGGGTGTATAATCCTTTCTTCTTGATGGTTAGCTTGGAAATGGCACAGCCAGTGCAAGATATAATATACTTGATGACATCCTGTCGAAGTTTTGTCTAATAAAATGTTTCTGTAGAAAAACCACAGTTTTCTCCACGCCAAAATGTCCTGCCATCCAACTGTAGTGAGCCTGCCAAATCATCTTTGTAGGCTCTCTTGTAGGAACAAAGAGGTGGCCCAGATGGAATAACAATCTGTCATGTATGTGAAAATTGGTGACATTTGCTGCTGTACCCAAGAGATGATAGGTGGTGGTGAATTCAAGATCTTGTTGATAAAGTTGGGGCCACTTAGATTCCTCATGCCAACAAGAATGGAGTACAGTGTTGAGTGCATCCATGGGAGGTCGACTGAGGCAGTCAACAACATGATTTGTGCTCCATGTCTTATACTTGATGTTGATATGGAACTGTTGTAGGTATGTGGACCACTTATGATGGCAGTTGTTTTGCAACTTCCTATGTGTTTGTATGAACTACAAAGGCTTGTGATCAATGTGTATGATTTTATCCTTTCCCAAAATGTAATGTTTCCATTGACAATAGGCTTGTACAATGGAATACATTTCCTTGTCATAGGTGGGGCATTTTCGGATAGTATCTGAGAGTGTATCACTATGGTATGTTACTGGATGACCGTGTTGAGTGAGAATTGCGCCTACATCATAGTTGGATGCATCAGTCTCAATCTTGAATGGTTGTTGCAGATCAGGTAAGGAGACTACTGGAGCTGAGAACAAGCAATGCTTCAAATCATTAGATTCTCGTTGTTGTGCCTTCCCCCACGTGAACTTTTCCTTGCCACTGCCCTTGGTAACTTGGATGAGGGCCCATGCAATGTGCGAGAATCTCAACATGAACAATTAGTAGAAGTTGGAAAGTCCCAAGAAGCTCTGAAGGTCAGTTAGTGTTGTCGAGGCTGGTCAATCACAGATGACTTGGATCTTAGTTGGATCTACATGTACCCCATGTCCATCAACAATGTAGCCTAAGTATTGGACCATGTTCATGCCAAGGGAGCATTTTTCCAAGTTGGCATATAGCTTGTGTTGCCGCAGAGTGCTCAAAACCTGTTGAATATGCTGCATGTGCTCCTCCCAATTTATTTTGAAGATGAGGATGCCATCCAGATATACCACCACAAAAGAGTTGGTGAAGGGTCTCAATACTGTTAAATTATGATCTTGATTTATTATGCGGATTAATTCTTTTATTTTCTTCAACACTTTGATTCCAACTTAATACACTTCAACAATACCAAATCATAACTGAATAGCAATAACTATGTATATAAGTAAGCATGCACATCAACAACACATATACCCTAGGGAAACCCTGTAGAGGGAGAAAAACCCCAGCAAACGATATTCCTTTATTGCATTAATAATGTATGATCACTTACAAATATCCACCATGAATGCTCTACTCTTAAAGAGCTTGCCAAGATGACTTTGACCTGACAAATACCTAGGAGACCTTGTTGAAATACACCTCTAATATGTTGCCTCTATTGTTGACATACAACACTGATATGTTGCTAATATATTCCTCTGATATGCAACCTCTATTGCTGATATACAGCACTGATATGCTTCTTTGGTATGTTGCCTCTTTATCACTAATATGCTCATCTATTGCTTCTCCTTTAACCTGCATATCAAAAACTGTGTTGAAGAGAGGGGTCAACCTCTGCTTATATAGGCTAAAGAGGATAAGAGGAGAGGCTCGAAATAGTAAATTGTTTGCATGCTTTAATCATAACTCAGCTTCATACTTTAGTTCGAACTTAGAACTAGACTTGAGACTGGTATACTTTAGTTCAAAAATAGAACTAGACTTGAGACTTCAGTTACAACTCATCATTACACTTTAGTTCGAAAATAGAACTAGACTTGAGACTGGTATACTTTAGTTTGAAAATAGAACTAGACTTGAGACTTCAGTTACAATTCAAAATTACACTTTAGTTCGAAAATAGAACTAGACTTGAGACTTCAGTTACAACTCAGCATTACACTTTAGTTCAAAAATAGAACTAGACTTGAGACTTCAGTTACAACTCAGCATTACACTTTAGTTCGAAAATAGAACTAGACTTGAGACTTCAGTTACAACTCAACTCTTGAAAAGGCAATTTGAAATTCTCTTCATGGTGGATAATGTTACATGTACCAACACACTAGCTCAATACATTTATATCATTTGCAATGTTATGAATATCGTTTGTTTCTAGCTCATAGGAATTTTATATTCAACCTAACATTTGCTAGATGCCTTGAATTTTTCTCATGGCTCATAAGGTTTGACTAGGCTCACAGAGGTTGTACGTTCCCCCTAACTTTTTCACTAGTATGTCTATGCTCACAGAGGTTGTACGTTCCCCCTGAATTTTTCATTAGACTCACATAGCATCTCATTCGTCTTGACTTTTGGTTTCACTTACAGAGGTTGTACGTTTCCCCTGGATTTTTTCAATACCTCACAAAACTGGTTGATTCTCCAAATATCCCTGGCTAGCCTAAGGGTGGCCCATATGGCCTCTCATTGGAGAAATATTGTTGATGTTTCCAAATTTAACACTCCCTCTTAGCGAGGGAGTCATTCTCAGCCACACCAAGATTGCCTCTCAGCTGCACAAACTGTCTCGAGGTCAGAGGCTTGGTCAGTATATAAGATACATGCTTGCTCGTGGCTATGTACTGTAACTTTATAGTTTTTCTCTAGAACAAGTCTCAAATGTAGTGGTACCTCATGTCAATATGTTTTGACATGTCATGAAATGTTGGGTTCTCTATCAATTTTATGCAACTTTGATTATCACAATGAACCACCATCGTCTCGATCTTGTCACCAAACAACGTAGAAACCAATTTTCTGAGCCATATTGCTTCCTTGCTAGCATCACTTGTTGCAATGTACTCAGACTATGTTGTACTCTGTGCAATGGATCCTTTCTTCTGGCTTGACCAAGAGATCATAGTGGATCCTAAACTGAAGCAGTATCTGGAAGTACTATTCCGATCCACTGGGATTCCTGCCCAGCCAAAATCTGCATACCCATGCAGAAATAAAACACCATTGGATGTATATCTCAAACCATAAGTAATGGTCCCTCTAAGATATCTCGAGATGTGATTTTTTTCCACCCAGTCTCTTTGTCTTGGTTCAATCATGAAATGACTCATTGCAATCACTGCATAGCATATATCTGGCCTAGTGTGGATCATCTACATCAATGATCCAATCAGTTGCCTATACATGGTGGGATCCACCAAATCTGAACATGTATCAGAATCACAAAGCTTCCTCAGGTTGTTAATCATCGAAGTAGACATGGATTTGCAATCCATCATACCAAACCTCTTTAGTACATCCATTGTGTATTTTCCTTGGGCCAGAAATATCTCTCCATGTTTTTTCCATACTTCCAATCCTAGGAAGTAATGCATCAAGCCTAATTCTTTCATCTTGAACTCTGAGGTTAGCTCCCTCCTACACCAGGCTATTATCCCTTCATCTCATGTTAGGAAGAGATCATCAACATACATGATTAGTATAACAGGTTGGTTACCTCTTACCTTGAAGTACATATTTGCATCAGCATCACTTTTCTGAAATCCCAGGCTTTTAAGAAAGCCATCAATCATGTCATACCAAACTCTGGGAGTATGCTTAATACCATACAATACCTTCCTTAGATTGCATACATGAGTGTCTTTGTTATGAAGTACAAAACCATCTGGTTGTTCCACAAATACCTCTTGTTCAATCTTTCCATTTAATAATTTTGTTTTTACATCCATCTGATGTAGCTTCCAACCAAGAACAGGAGCTAAAGCAATAATAGTTTGAATGGAGGTATACCTAGCTACAAGGGAAAAATTATCTTCGTAGTCAATTCCTTTCTGAGTGAAGCCTCTGGCTACAAATATTTCTTTGAAATTTTCCACACTTCCATCAACTAGATGTTTGATCTTATAGATCCATTTGGAAGAAACCATTGATTTGTCTTTTGGCCTCGGCACAATGTCCCAAACATTGTTCTTTATAATAGACTTGTATTCCTCAAGCATGGAATCCTTCCATACTTTTAATTTATATACTTCTTCAAATGAAGAAGGTTCAGCATCACTAATGCTTCTCATCAGTGCAACATAGACTCCAAACCTATGAGGCCTCTTCCTTTCCCTGAAATTTCCTTTGGGAGCAACTATCCTTTCTCCTTCCTACACTATTTCTTTAAGCCACCATGGATTCCTTTTGGATAGAGGTTCTTCAAGAGTTATTTCTAACACTTCAACAGGTTATAGGGTCTCATTACTTGGCCCTTCACGAGGTTCCTCCCTATGATCATATGACTCTTCATTTTCAGAAGAGGGTGAAGCTGGATGAACTTCTTTTGATTCCTACTGAAGCTCTCTAGATTTCTTAAATGCGGCTTCCTCATGTAAAGTCACATATCTTCTTACCTCTATTTGCTTATGACCTGGTACATAAATATTGTAAGCCTTGGAGTTCTCACTGTACCCCACAAAAACCCCTTTCTTGCCTGAGGGTTCCATCTTTGTCCTCTTTACCTTAGGGACATGAATATACATAGGACACCCAAATATCCTTAGATGCCCTACTTCAGGTTTGATCCCTGAGAATAACTCTTCAAGATTCTTGTCCTTCAAGATAGCATGTGGACACTTGTTATGAATATACATGGTAGTGGAGGTAGCTTATGCCCATAAAGAATTTGGCAGATCCTGGTCAAACATCATTTCTTTCGCTGCCTCACAAATTGTCCTGTTTTTCCTCTCAGCAACTCCATTTTGATGAGGTTTATATGGCATGGTCAATTGTCTATTGATTCCTGTTGAATTGTAGAAATCCTCAAAATGGAGAGATTCAAACTCTCCTCCATTGTCTGTTCTAAGGATTCTGATGTGTTTCCCTGTCTACTTTTCAATAAAGGCTTTATACTCTTTGAATTTATCAAATTTGTCACTTTTATCTTTAAGGAAATATATCCAACATTTTATTGAGTAATCATCAATAAAAATGACATAATACAAACAACCACTGAGTGAGGGAGATGACATGGGACCACATAAATTAGAATGAACCAGATCTAAGATTCCCTGAGATCTGTTGTCACTACTAGGAAATGTTTTCTTTATATTTTTACCTAGCATGCATCCCTTACAAATTTCATTTTTACTAAGAGAAATAGAGGGCATGCCACATACCATGTTCTCTATATATGGAATACCTTTGTAATGAATATGTCCAAGTCTTATGTGCCACAAATCATTGGAGTTAGTCGCATCATGATCCAATGCCTGAACAAATTGTCCTGACACGACATACAGTCCTCCACTGCGCATTCCAATGGGTTTCGTTGTACTTAAGTGGCTACCTTTAGACCATAGTAGTGTCTTCTTATCCTTGAAGATCACCCAATATCCTTTGTCCTCAAGGGTTGCAACTGATAGTCGATTCTTCTTGAGCCCTGAAACATATAATACTTCATCAACATGAAGTTTATCCCCAGATTCCAATCTGAAGGATATAGAGCCTACTCCCTCTATCTTGTAACATTTTTCATCCCCAAGCTCAACATGCTCTGCAAAATATTTTGTCTCGAAATCTTAGAGGATCTCCTTGTACCCTATCATGTGATTTGATGCACCATTGTCTACTAACCAAGTTTTCGGCCCCATGAAAACTGAACTAGATAAGGCAGAAACCAAGTAATATTCTTTTCTATTTTCTTTCTCATTAGAAGGACTTCTCTGATTTATTTTGGATTCATCATCCTCAGCAGTTGAGGCATGATGTTTCCCTTTCCTTGGATATTTCTTTCTAAACCAACAATCTTTAGCAAAATGACCTGACTTATTTCAACTAAAGCATTTAATCTTAGATGTATCAATATTCTTTCCTTTGAATGTACCTTTCGTGTTTGGCTTCCTCTGAGATCCTTTCACCTTTCTCCATCTTCAAATACTTAAGCTTGTTCTTAAGTGTCCTCTTCTGACTTGAACCATGTTTCGCATACAGATTCACCAAGGTATCCATACAGTCCTTAGTAGTCATTAACGAAGTCATTCCATGCATTATATTGTCTTTGACTGAGTCAAAGATGATTCTCTTGGCCTTTTATTGACTCTTCGTGAAGGCCGATCTTCCTGCATTATTCATGGGTTCCTCCACCACTGTGATCACATACTGCTCAAGATCATGCTCCTGCAAGATATTTGTTATCCAGAGCTTCCATACATTGAATTTGACAGCTCCTTCGAGCCTATCTTTGGCCCTGACTAAAATGGAGGATGCCGTGGACCTCACACTAGAAACTTAATCAAGCTCGCTTGGATCTGTGTGTACCTGTTGTTGCACTTCAACACGCTTAAATCAACCCTGCTCTGATACCATGTTAAATTATGAGCTTGATTTCTTATGCAGATTAATTCTTTTATTTTCTTCAACACTTTGATTCTAGCTTAATACAATTCAACAATACCAAATCATAATCGAATAGTAATAAATATGTAGATAAGTAAGCACGCACATCAAAAACACATATACCCTGGGGAAACCCTGTATAGGGAGAAAAACCCTAGCAAACGATATTCCTTTATTGCATTAATAATGTATGATCACTTATAAATATCCACCATGAATGTTCTTCTCTTAAAGAGCTTTCCAAGATGACTCTGACTTGACAAAGACCTAAGATACCTTGCTGAAATACACCTCTGATATGATGCCTCTATTGTTAATATACAACAATGATATGTTGTTGATATATGCCTCTAATATGTAGCCTCTATTGCTGATATACAACACTAATATGTTGCTTCGGTATGCTTCCTCTTTATCTCTGATATGCTCCTCTATTGCTTCTCCCTTAACCTTCATATCAAAAACTGTGTTGAAGAGAGGGTTCGACCTCTGCTTATATAGGCTAAAGAGGAGAATAGGAGAGGCTCGAAATAGTAACTTGTTTGCATGCTTTAATCATAACTCAGCTTCATACTTTAGTTCAAACTTAGAACTAGACTTGAGACTGGTATACTTGAGTTCGAAAATAGAACTAGACTTGAGACTTCAGTTACAACTCATCATTACACTTTAGTTCAAAAATAGAACTAGACTTTAGACTGGTATACTTTAGTTCGAAAATAGGACTAGACTTGAGACTTCAGTTACAACTTATCATTACACTTTAGTTCGAAAATAGAACTAGACTTGAGAATTCAGTTACAACTCAACATTACACTTTAGCTCGAAAATAGAACTAGACATGAGACTTCAGTTACAACTCAGCATTACACTTTAGTTCGAAAATAGAACTAGACTTGAGACTTCAGTTACAACTCAACTCTTGACAAGGAAATTTGAAATACAGCCTGAGTGGGCATAATGGTTAAGAACATGTGTTTCCTCTTAAGAGGTCACAAGTTCAAATCCAGAGGGGGGTAGGGTATGTATACCTCCGTAGACTTTACCGGTCAAATGGTTGGGCGGAGGGGGGTCCCTTGTCCCACAAACAAGGGGTTATCATACACCAATTTGGTGTGGATTGGCCGTGACCTTAAAAATAGATTATTATTATTATTATGTTACACGTGTGAACGCACTAGATCAATACATTTATATCATTTGCACTATTAGGAGTATCGTTTGTTTCTAGCTCATAGGAATTTTATATTTAACCTAAATTTTGCTAGATGCCTTAACTTTTGCTCATGGCTCACAAGGTTTGACTAGGCTCACAGAGGTTGTACGTTCCCCTGACTTTTGCACTAGTCTGTCTATGCTCACAGAGGTTGTACGTTCCCCCTGACTTTTTCACTAGTCTGTCTATGCTCACAGAGGTTGTACGTTCCCCCTTAATTTTGCACTAGATTGTCTATGCTCATAGAGGTTGTATGTTCCCCTGAATTTTTCATTAGACTCACATAGCATCTCATTCGTCCTAACTTTTGGTTTGACTCACAGAGGTTGTACGTTCCCCCTGGATTTTTTCAATACCTCACAAGACTGGTTGATTCTCCAAATCTCCCTGGATAGCCTCAGGGTGGTCCATATGGCCTCTCATTGGAGAATGGCTATCGATGCTGCCAAATTTAACAAATACATCATCCATCAACCTCATGAAATTTGTTGGTGCATTTGTTAGGCCAAAGGGCATGACCAACCATAAATTTGTTGGTGCATTTGTTAGATCTTCTTTATATTTGAAAGTTGTCTTCCATACATCATTCGGTTCAATGGGAACCTGGTGGTAGCCAAACTTTAGGTCAATATTGTTGAATAACTTGCCCCCCTTGAGTTGGTGATCCGTCAGGATTTTTCAATGACTTATGATTGAGTTTTAATTTTGCATGCGTTATTTAACCATTTGAGAAAACTTAGTGAAGAATGAGGAAAGAAGAGGAATTATGACAGCCATATATACATTTGTAGATCTGAAATGAAATAATTAACAGCAAACCATAACACGCAGATTGATAACGGAGTTCGGCACAACTTTGCCTACGTCTCCGGGCCTTTTTCTCTGTGGGGGAGGCTTCTTTATTTCTGTTCAAAAGCTCAAAAGTACATCGCTTCAATGCCAAATGGCTACAAGACTAATCTGGTCATGTTCTTACAGATCTCTAGAACCATGCAAAGAAAACGGCACGCAAAACGGACGTCCGGAGCTCCCAAAAATGGTCCAACATCGTCTCCTCCTCAAAAGCTTCTCTGCCTCAAAATGGCTTTGGCTTGGCTTCTCCTCAGCATAATTCTACTCTGAATGCCCTCTATGGCCTCAAACAGACCTGGGTTATATAGCTGGGAAGTTAGTTGCTCATCTCCAACTTCCTCCAAGAATTTAGGCTCCAAAACTGCCCAATAACTCCCAAAAATGGAGAAAATTAATTAAAAATAAGTTAAACAATAATTAAAACCCAAAAATTTAGTTAAAAACCCACTTAATTAACAAAATCGGGCATTAAGGGCCCCTGTCCGGCGTGCGCCCCCTCTTGGCAAGGTCATATGGACCATATGGACAAGCGCTAGCCCAAAGGTCTAAGCGTTGGCCCCTGTCCTGTTGACACCTGGTCCTATTGGCGCTTTGCACGGGACCTCGGGCTAACGGTTACAACCGCGCCCAACTGCATACACTTGCGACCTAGTCCCCGGTTCTGTGGCATACACATAAGACCACGGAACTAGTGGTTATAACCTCCCGTGTTTGGTGGATAGTTCCGCACTCCGGTTATATGAAATGGTCGCATAAAAATGCAAAGGGCTGGGGCTAAGTCCCGGCCCTTTCCCCCCGCGGCTTTAAACTTGAATCAAATTCAAATATAATTTATCCCGGATAGCTAACAAGGACTACGGTGTGGGCTAGTGGTAGCCCACACTCTACCAAATCGTTGCCAAAGGGGGAGGTCACCGGTTCGAATCTGGTCGACTATACAAAATTTTGATTAACAAACCATTAGACCAATACCGGGGTGCCACGTGGCAGCCCGTGACTAGGCCACGTGGCACCATAAAAACCAACCAATATATGCCACGTGTCAGTCACCTATTGTTCCACTTGCCTTCCACTTGTCGAAAGTCGTACTACCTTGTCACCTTCCACGTCATCCCTGGCGTACTTCTCTGTCAGCCTGCCACGTCAACTGCTGACGTCACCCATGCCACGTGTCACCCTTTCAGTGGTGACTCGTGTCACCTCGAGATAGGTCCAGCTGTACGCCCGTATGCCCAAATCTT
>SNQJ01S0024643.1:80799-117145 GCA_010110895.2 Picea sitchensis | reverse complement strand
TCTAATCTTGAGAAATCCCTTCTTCCGATGCCATCTTCTCGCTGTGAGAAGCTCTTTTTCTCAATCCAATTAATGGATTCTCTGCAACAAGCTCGCCTTCACCACGTTGAATCTTTTCCCTGGTTAACATGCAAAACTCAAATCCAAATGTCAACTAGCTCTGATACCACTTGATCCGTCAGGATTTTTCAATGACTTATGGTTGAGTTTTAATTTTGCATGTGTTATTTAACCATTTGAGAAAACTTAGTGAAGAATGAGGAAAGAAGAGAAATTATGACAACCATATATACATTTGCAGATCTGAAATGAAAGAATTAACAGCAAACCATAACACGCAGATTGATAATGGAGTTCGGCACAACTTTGCCTACGTCTCCGGGCCTTTTTCTCTGTGGGGGAGGCTTCTTTATTTCTGTTCAAAATCTCAAAAGTACATCATAGAAATGCCAAATGGCTACAAGACTGATCTGGTCATGTTCTTCCAGATCTCTAGAACCATGCAAAGAAAACGGCATGCAAAACGGATGTCCGGAGCTCCCAGAAATGGTCCGACGTCGTCTCATCCTCAAAAGCTTCTCTGCCTCAAAATGCCTTTGGCTTGGCTTCTCCTCAACATAATTATGCTCTGAATGCCCTCTATGGCCTCAAACAGACCTGGGCTATATAGCTGGGAAGTTAGTTGCTCATCTCCAACTTCCTCCAAGAATTTAGGCTCCAAAACTGCCCAATAACTCCCAAAAATGGAGAAAATTAATTAAAAATAGGTTAAACAATAATTAAAACCCAAAAATTTAGTTAAAAACCCACTTAATTAACAAAATCGGGCATTAAGCCCCCCCGTCCGGCACGCGCCCCCTCTTGGAAAGGTCATATGGACCATATGGCCAAGCGCTAGCCCAAAGGGCTAAGCACTGGCCCCTGTCCTGTTGACACCTAGTCCTATTGGCTCTTTGCACGGAACCTCGGGCTAACAATTACAACTGCACCCAACTGCATACACTTGCGCCCTAGTCCCCGGTTCTGTGGCATACACATAAGACCACGGAACTAGTGGTTATAACCTCCCGCATTTGGTGGATAGTTTCGCACTCCGTTTATATGAAATGGTCGCATAACAATGCAAAGGGCTAGGGCTAAGCCCCGGCCCTTTCCCCCCGCGGCTTTAAACTTGAATCTAATTCAAATATAATTTATCCCGGATAGCTAACAAGGACTACGGTGTGGACTAGTGGTAGCCCACACTCTACCAAATCGTTGCAAAAGGGGGAGGTCACCGGTTCGAATCCAGTCGACTATACAAAATTTTGATTAACAAACCATTAGACCAATACTGGGGTGCCACGTGGCAGCCCGTGACAGGGCCATGTGGCACCTTAAAAACCAACCAATATATGCCACGTGTCAGTCGCCTATTGGTCCACGTGCCTGCCACTTGTCGGAAGTCGTACCACCTCGTCACCTGTAGCATCAGCCCTGTCATACTGCTCTGTCAGCCTGCCACATCAACTGCTGACGTCACCCATGCCACGTGTCACCCTTTCAGTGGTGACACGTGTCACCTCGGGATAGGTCCAGTTGTACGCTCGTACGCCCAAATCTACCTAACACGTGTCGTCTCCTGGAGGTGCCACGTGTTGCATGTATGGACCTGCCACGTCACTTGTACGGACCTACCACGTCAGCGTCCGTACAGACTGTACGGACTGCACAGTCAGCAATTTTTTGTATGTTTGACTTTTCGGACAGAATGCGATATCTTCTCCATACGGAGCCCATTTGAAAAAGTAAATATACCACCAGAATCAGGAAGACAAGACGGATGCAATGGCATAGGTTTCGTCGCATTCTGAGCACTTTCATTTTTGAGCATTTTTCAAGCCCTGTCAGGCTTCTAGATCCAATTTCAGATCAGTTGGTCAATAAGGTAATCAATTCATGGAATTGGGTACCGGTTTTTGACTGTTATTTTGTTTAATTCTCTGTAATCAATGCAGAGCCTCCAGGTCCTGTGTTTCTTCTGCACCAGTACAATCAGGCTTCTGCAAGGGGAGGAGTTGGTTCTGATGTGCCCCTTTTGAAGCAGCTCTTGGATCTGACACTTGATTTTTTCATTTTACATCAGTGAGAGACGATAACCTAATCCATTAGCCATAGGTGCACTAGGGGTTAGATCAATTGGATGCTTGACTTGGTATTGCGTCAATACCCTGGTGAGTGACGAGAAGATGTCTTTGTAGTCTTCCACGATTCTGTCCATTTTCTTCTAATGCAAAGAGAGGCTCTATGTAGAGGTCACGGATGTGGTGGCGGCCTTATTCTTACTGTGAGCATGGATCACAAAGAAGATAAAATTCTCGGTCTGTGAAATGACCTTACTGCATTCCTTAGCAGAGATTAAAGAAATAATTTTAGGCGGTTCTACCTCTGGTATCATGTGCAATTGTCTACCCAAAGTAATAATAACATTGTAGGGTCTAGACTCATACACATCATGTCTCTTCCACAAATATGGTTTTCCTAAAAGAACATCACAAACTTCAAGGGGATCAATATCACACAATACCTCATCTTTGAAGGGATTGATGTCGTAGGGCAGATGACATTGTTGGCTAACTCGAAGATCTCTTCCTTAGTGAAGCTAGCTGATGGTGTAGGGTTGCGAGTGCGGTGTCATCGATAGGTCCAACCACTTGACAACCTCTTCTAATATTAGGTTCTTATGACTAACACTATTGAAAATGAAATGAAGCAGAGCCCCCTTTACCCAAATATGTGAGTGAAAGAGGCTTTCCCCTTCGTCTAGTTCTTCTAGTTCTCTTGGCTGGACTTTGGTGGTAGAGACAGTGGCACTAGGTTCGACATTATTAATCTACTTCCCTCCTTCTATATTTGATTCAGAGTCAGAATCTGATTCTAACTCGGAATATTTCAGCTCGACCATCAGTGAATTCCTGGAGCGACATTATTCAGTGTTGTGCCAAGGGATTTTATGGTATTCACACCACTTTCCCGTGTCCTTCTTCGACTTCTCATTACCCTTCTTGTGTTGCGTATTGGATTGGTTTTCCTGAGAGTGGATATATTTTCTTCGTCCCTTGTTTTGTGGTTTGGGGTCACCTTTTCCCTGCTTCAGCTTTGAGGATTTTTCCAATCCAAACTCTCGCCTCTTATAAATAAATTTCTACTCGATTTTGACAACATATCTATAATCCGTACCCAATGATGCGATGTCTAGAAAATCGATTTTTGTTTGAATGTATCTATGAAGACAATCACGCTATTTGAGCACCATATGTCATTTAGAGTCTTTGATACCCAATTTGGTGCATAGGGTATGGAAAATATTTGTGAAATCTGGTAATGTTTGGTTCCTTTCCTGACGCGGGGTGGTATATCTTGTGTACTAGTCCTCGTAGCTTCCAATGGGGTAGTATTTTTCTTTAATATCATCCCTTAAGGAATCCCATGTGGGAATGACTTCAAATATTATAGATTTCTCTATGGCCCTTTGCTCAGAGTAATTATCCCACCAGTCCTTAACATGGGGGATGACCTTGAGGAGTGAAAAAGTAATCTTTTCCCTATCAGAAAAATTTTGGACCAAAAGATACCCTTCGAGAAGATTCAACCATTTACCTATAGCGTCTGCATCTATCATTCCTTCAAATAATGGAATATCAAAATTTACATGTACCTTGAAGGGGGTTGCATGCCTTCTTGATGAATATGCGTCTCCAGTGGGCAGTCGTCGAAGGATCTGTACAAAGTTGTCCATCATTTTGTTCCTTTGTCACGCAAGGGATTCCTTGAGAAACACTTTAAAAGGATATCCTACTCCATCATATTTCTTCTCATTCCCCATGAGTTGTGGTCGAGCTCGGTGTGATTGATCTTGCAAATGCTCGACTAGTTCTAGTCCCAACTTCTTGTACTTATATCTTGTCAAGGACATGCATGAAGAAACATAAATGAAGAGAAGATCGCTCTGATACCACTAATACATATTTATGAGAGGAACAATATAAATAACATATTTAATACAATAACACAGAGATAAGGATAACAACAATAGATATCCAGTGAACAATAAATTCTATTGAATAAATAAAATAGGTTGAAACTATAAAACTGCATAACTGAAAACAACTTGCTCAAATGGTGGTAGTTATCTCTGAGAAGAGATGTGGTTGCTATGCACATCCGTCTAAGAAGAATGATTACAATGAGGCTCTGGAGGCCTTTTTAACATTAATCATGAATGTCAAAACCCTAGACATCAAAACACCTAACCCTAGGAGATGAAACGCCAAAATTTATGTGGGCCCCAATGGGTAAGTTGGTACCTCAACTTGCTGGGGTCGCATACAACCTTCGTTTTAGGCGCGTGATATCCCATTGGAAAGGTATTTTCGAGATCTACCCATTATGTCATCAAACTCTAACTCCATCTATAGTTTGATTGTGGCAAGTCAAAAAACATTTTTTAGGGCCCCAAAACAACCTTGGAAGTACAAAAAGATGTACTGATATGAAAAATACAAAATTAAACTAGTTGGATTAGGTAGGAGGCCACCAATATCCACTTAGCCATTGTGTAGGGATTTAGACAAACCCAAAAGTGTAGAAACCACAATTACAAAGAATTACAGAAGAACATGATGAACTAAAACTATCAAAAGGAGGCAACTGGAATAGGTGGGTGGCCACAAATATCCACCTGGATCATTCCCATGCCATGTGAGATGGATGGATGTGTTTGAGACCATTACATGAAGAACATATTAGTTAATACCTCCCTAGATAAGAGGGAGTGTTGATGTTTTTGTAGTTGTGTGAGGTATTAACCTCCAAGTGTAACCTTAGTACTTAGAATAGAATATTCTGGAAGTAAGAGAACCATTAAACAAATGTGTGTGTTAACGCTCTGTAAATTCCTAGAGGTTTTCAGGAGGTAGAATAAATTTATCAAAGGTAACTTTATCCAACCACTTCAAAACTGGGATCTAGCCCTGCCAGTTTCAGAGAGGGATCTCTCTACAAGATTTAGATATGTTTCAGGTTTCAGATATTAGGCTAGTTAAATAAATGGAACTGTGTTGTTTTGTTTTATAAAATGGATGAAATATTGCTTACACATCCATTGGGATATGGGGTCTGTGTTAAGGTTTTAGATCTGAGAACATATTTTATAAGGTTTCTTCACAGGGTAGGATAATGCCAATGTTGGATCCTTTATAATTTAAAGTGATGGATAGCAGAAATAGATGAGATAATCAACTATAATAAAGAAGAATTCAAGACTTTCTTTATCAAAATATCATAAGACAAACATTTAGATCTTTAAAAGCCAGAAACAGAGTATACGAAGATAAATTCTGCAACTTTAACTTCTTTTAAATGATCAGACGTAGAAAAAAAAATGATACTGAAGAAAGATAAACCATTCAACGAGGAGGAGTAAACATCACCAACAGTTAACATGCAGGAATCCTGTGAATCATCCCTTTTTATTACAGGTAGATCTCTTAAAAAATAGTACAGTTTACAGCTTGCTTGGGCGTAAAGATCAACCCTCAATACTTCGAAGTTTTAAGTATTTATAGAAAAGAAATTACAATTTGGTCTTGTCATTAATGATCAAGACGTGGTAGAATCCAAATCTCACTACCTAGCTAACAAAATACAAAATTATTGGAACTTCTAATGATCTATCAGATTCTTTGAGCTGATTTCGGAAATGTTGTTGGTGAGTCATCCACTTGACTTTGACTACAAGGTGTGCTGATTTGTACATCTACATCATCTTCTATTCGATCAAGTCACACAAGTCATCCCATCTCTGCTGACTGGGAATGTTGACTTTGAGCAGCCTTTGGTACACCTCATCCGTCTCTGTGTACTTAGTGAAAGTGGGTTTGGTGATGAAAAGATACTTTATCTCTTGTTTCATATTCAGGTCTAATATCAGAGTTTCCAAGAAGGCTTTTCCTGTGATACTACCGTTTATGCCTGCAAACTTGGACCCATCCTTCACCACTTTGATAATATTTTTTTTATAATCTGAGAGAGTAATCAACTTATTATTGATCACAAATAAACTTGGGAGACCTTTCTTCTGCAAAGATTCAATCTTGTTGGAAAATCTTTGTATCGCAACATCCATTACCTGAACTTTCTCCTTGAGTTGCAGCATTAGCCCCCTCTTAGTCAAGACTCTCTTAACTTCAAGAATTGTTTTAGTCATGTCCTTAATTTGCATGGCTTCCATCTCTTCTTTTGATTTAGAATTTAAGAATTTGATTATCTCGCTGGCCTCTGTAGGCATTTCTCCCAGTTCTCCCTTTATCCTGTCGATGGCATGTTTGGCTCTCTGCACTAGATCATGTTGTTCAAACATTATTTGTAGCAGGGGCCAAATCTCTGTCACTGATTTACAGATGTTCGTCCAGATATTTTCCATAGCCTCTGACAGAGTCTTAGCCATGATTGTTTCTTTCTGTAACTATTGCAGTTCCTGTTTGAGCTTGTCTGACTTATGCCTCTTAGTGTTGTAGCTAGCCTGGAATGTGGAATTCATCTTTTGGAGATTTTGAACTTCTTCTTGCAATTTTATGATTTCTTCCCCTTGCAGAGTCATATCTTCCATCGCTTTTGCTAATTGGTCTGTTGCATCTGGAGCTGTCACCGCTATTGTTGCTGGAATTTCCCCTGTGGTAGTAGATGTTGTTGTTGTTGTGATGACTCCTGTGATCGGGACTACGTTCAATGATATGACTACCAGTGGCACGTTCTACTCTTTTTCCTTAACTAGCTTGTCCATCTCATCTTCCATTTCTTTAATTTGAGCATTCTTCTCCATGATCAACTTTAACATCTCCTCTTTATGGCCTTCAGTCTCGGCCATCTCTTTAGCCTATGGGTCTTTAGTAGAAAATATTTGTAATTGTTTCCTCAGGGAGGCTATGTCAACATTCTTATTTTTGATAAGATCTTCAAATGCTTTAATATTGGTCGGATCATAACCAATTTTGAGCACCAGTTCCTCCAGGGACTTAATTTTTTTATCCTTTAAGAAAGAGGACACCTTCTCCAGCTTCATTTGAGTCTGGACATTGTTCAATGAAACCTGTAGCTTTTCTGCGGTCGTGGAGGTGTTCACCAAGGTGGAGAAAATCGTTTCTCTAGTCTGTCTGTGTAGGTCCATCTCATCAGCCGAATGTACTTCTACAACATCAAACTTGAAATTTTCCCTTTTATAATCAGAAATTGTTTTGGGCTGAGGTACCTGTGCCTGCAAGTAGGCCATGTGCATTCTACCTTTCTCTGTATCAAAATCAGATAGTAATTTGTGTTGGGTTGTGGATGTTTGTTTCCAAAACTTAGCATAGTTACTATTTGTCAGCATCTCATTTTTCTTCTTAATCAGGTTGTATTTCTCAAAAAGGTTTAGTCCTGCAGTCTCCTGTGTAGCTCTAGTTATTAATGTTGTATCACCCTGCTTCTTTGACAAGGAGGTGTACATCGTCTTTTGGCTTCCTGAGGAGAATGGATAATGCTCGCCTTCCATGACTTTAGTAGACTGAGTCTCTTCTCCACCAGACCTGTCAGGTGTATGACTGGTCTTGGGCCTTTTTCTATAAACCTATAAGTCATCTATCGAGACTTCGGTGACCTAGGGAGATACCTCTTTCCTGGGTCTTTTATCTGCTGGCGCCTGAGGAGTATTAGTCAGTGAAATACTAGTAGAAGGGGGGTGTTGATCATTATCTGTCAGAGTGTTCTCTTCCCACTCAGTCTGGTTCATGAACTTTTAGATTTTTGGTTTGGGAACGTGAGCATATGGAGAGTTTTTATTCCTTAGTCTGGTTTCTGCAATGACACCAGATGGATCATAATTCCATGGGAAACTTTGGTTGAACTTCATCTCCAGTAACAACTTGTTTTCTTCTTCTCCTGTCGCTCTGTTATTGCAGATGAAAGGTCCTATATGTCCCTTGATCCTCAATTGTTGTTTCTTTTTGAACAACACGAAGTGAATACTACCTGAGTTTATCATCTGTCGGATATATTCCAGAGATAATATCCTGACAGGTAGGAACTTGAGCAGCTTATATGATGGAAGATCACAACCATAGACTATGATCTCTGTGTGGTCCTGGTAGAGGTACTAGTCACCGGTTTTGGCAAGGTCGGACAATTGCAGGAGCCTCTAAATCTCTTCATTAATCATAGGTTCCTTTCGTCCACTCAACATGCTTACCATTAGGTCGTAAAATTGATCAATGAACTGTTTAAAAATGAACTTTGATGAGTTCTTTTTCGGTAAATAATTCCAGGAGGTGACCGCTTACGGATGGTCATCCTCGTCCAGTTTTTTCATGGAAAATGAGAACTTCTCTGCTTGAAAGAAAAGGAACATGTAAGATAATATAGAAGAATATTAGAACATGTCTTCTGTAGGAAACCTGAAAAGTTTCTCGTGAATATTATCGGCCAGAAATTGACTGAAATTAAACTGGATGGTGGCCTTCTCTTCGGTGGAGAAAATGGACAAGAAACCCATGATGGGGTCATCCACCCATTCATCTGAATAATACCCGAGCAAACAACACAAGGATGAAATGACTTGATTACCTTTTGTTGAGAACATGGAGGACTGATAAGAGGGATTTTTCTTGGGGAATTGGGCACTCTCAGGGAGGAAAAGTTTGAAAATTTGCGCTCTCTGGGGAAAAGATAATTTCTAGTACATTTCGGTTAAGATTTCAAAGGTGAGAGGGGAAAGGGATTCTGATATAGGAATTTGCATCATCTGGTCAATGGTTTTAGCTGTAATGGTGAACATGGTCTCTCCAGATGATGAGACGATAACTCTCTAATTGGGAAGATAGTGCGCCTGGCACTTGAGGGCGAACTCGGGGAAACAATGAATTTGAGGAAAAATATACAGTGGAAGATTGGACTCCCAGAGTCCAATCTCATCACTCTAGTCTAGGAAAGTGTCTCTGAACCATGAGCGCAATTTGGCAAAATCGAATTCGCATTTAGGCTCTGAAATCCAGTAATCTTTGTCGGCTAGAGGGATCTGATCGAGATCAACGGGGGGCGGGAGAAATGGATTTTTGTCGATCTCTGAATGTTTGGAATTTGGCACCATCCCTTCAACTGATACCTACAAAATTCTGAAAAAGAATGATGTTGACTGTGATGTCCAGAGGTTAATGGCAGTAGAAGGAAAAAGGGTGAAGAGGATGATAATTTAAGCGGCATATGGATCGGGAATGGTGAATAAAAGGTGAAAAACGGGATTATCTGGGTGAACGGGTATCTGTTGGGGCACGAGAGACAAGTCAACAAGATTAACGGATAGGTTTGGCCGCATTGATTGGCCAGTGGATATCTTGGGGATGAGGTGGAGGGTAGCAGATTGGTGACGGGTTGCGTGAGGATTACGTGGAGGATATGGATTGGTTTGTAAGAAGATGAGATTTGACGAGTGACAGGTGAGTGGGAAAAAAGGTACACTGACAGAGTAATGGCACATGACTTGCGAACGACGGTAGTGGACTGAGACGGCATGTGTCGGAGGTGGTATGGAAAATATGGTATGGCGGTTTATCAGACGGGGGGGTAGGTGGTAACCANATTGCACCATGTTAGGATGGGGTCGGCCGAGGAATACCGTCATTCCGGACCGCCCCCCTGGTTAAAGGTAGAATTATCGGGGAGTATGATATTGCTTGTCAACCGTAGATCTGAGCGTTGTTTGCTCAGTCGTTGATCTCGGTGCACCCTTTAATCACGGAGCATGCATCACATTTCATTGTGGAAAATTAGAATAGCGCCATTTTGTGGGTTTTTTGCGTTGCTTCTTTTCATTTTTCCACCAAGGGGTTAGAACACAACCTTCTAACATCAAAACAAAGAACCTCATCCAACTTTATGCTTGTTTTATTGAAAGGAAAAGCAACTAACCTATGTCCTAATCTATTTACCTAACACATTTAACCTAGATCAGATTGTTGGGCTAAAACTTACTCTACCCTGGGGCTATTTGATCAAGTTTAAACAATTTTATCAAATTTATTCACTAACCAACCTATCTACTTGGCTAAGATTAAACAGTTTAGCCAAGATTTATTCACTAATCCTATCGGCATAAATTCAAAAAGACTTGACCATGGTTAGACTATATGGATCAACACATTCTTATTGCATGGGGCCTTATTATTTTTCTTTTATGCCCTCTTTTATTCTTTTTCTTTTCTTTCTTTTTCTTTTTCTTTTCTTTCTTTTTCTTTTCTTTTCTTTCTTTTTCTTTTCTTTCTTTTTTCTTTTCTTTCTTTTTTCTTTTCTTTTCTTTTATAAATAATTTGCAGAATGAAATATTATTTACAACCAAAAATACAACAAGAGTAAAAATTTCCAGTCACCAATTGATCCTATGAAACATAGGTTTATAACGATGGCGCCACCCGGGGATGGTGCTCTCCTTGTGAAGTGTCAAGAACCTGCTTCCTGATGTCTGTAAATATTTTCTCCATTGCTTAGTCTGCTACCTGATTTGTTTTATTTTGAACATTTGGTGGCACTGGTCAGTGGCTTAGGGCCTTCTCTGCAAGATTCAAGCATATGATCAACATCACCCACACATAACCTGAATGTAAAATAAATAAAAATTACAGTGGAAATGGATTACTAAGATCTTTATTGGGGTGGTAAATAATGCTTCAGCATTTTGCCATTTACAGGTCCACCTGGCAGGTTTGTTTCATCGTTGTCTTTGAGAAAAAATGTGTTATTTCCTCTAAATGTCTGAATGATGTAAGGGCCTTTCCACAAGCTATCAAACTTTCCATGTTTACCCTTATCCTCATTTATAGAATCCCACTTCAACACCAAATCAACCAACTCAAAATCATGCTCTTTAGTTCTCTTGTCATAAATCTTTTTGATACCTTCCTGGATAACCCGAGTCTTGTTGTACACTTCTTACCTAGACTGTTGCAACTAGATCATCTGATTTATTCTTCTTTGGGTATCATTTGGCTCTGCTCGCACTTCTTGCAACAGTTTCATAGCAGGGACCCCCAAAGAAGAAGGGAAAACTGCCTCAGTACCATATACCAGCTGGTATGGGGACATACCAATTGATCTTTTGGTGGTTAATCTATCATCCCAGAGCGCATGAACTAACTTATTATGCCATGACTTCTTGTTCTCTTGTAGTGTTTTCTTAATGATATTCACCAGACTTTTGTTTGAGGACTCAGCCAGCCCATTTCCCTGAGGGTAATAAGTTGTTGAGTGTCCCAAAGTAATGTGGTACTGGCTACAAAACTCTATAAGTCTTTTGGATCTAAAGGTCGTTGCATGTTCAGCTATAATTTTCCTAGGGCATCCAAAATGAGACAAAATGTTAGTTTCCAAAAATGTAATGATGACAGAGTCAGTGGCTTGCCTTCATGGTATAGCTTCGATCCACTTCGTGAAGTAAATAGTGACTATGAGGATCCACTTGTGTTGGATCAAAGAGGGTGGATGTATCTCTCCCATAAATTCTAAACCCCATTGTTGGAATGGAGCTTCAACCGAGATGGGTTTCATGGGTAGAGGCAGAAGCTTCCTTTTACCTTCGAAAACCTAGCATTTGTGGCAAGAGGTGACTTTCTTATGCACATCAACAAACAATGTGGGCCAGTAAAAACCATCTCTGAGAATCTTGTTAGTTGTGGTCTTCCAACTTAGATGACTGTCATAGTCCCCTGCATGGAAATCCTGCAATACCCTGTTAGCTTCATCTTTCAATAGGCAATTAAGAAAAATACCTCCAGGGTCTTTCCAATAAAGGGTTCCATATAGAATACAATATTTCAATGCTTTCAGTTTAATAAATATGGCTTTGGTCTTAGTTAGACCAGGAGGAGCTTGTAAGTTATGAAGTACAAAAATGAGGTCTACGTACCAAGAAGAGTTTAAGAATACCTCTTTTACATTTGGAGTCACCTGCTCTTCATGTTCGTCAACTGCAGCCAAAAAATTAATGTCTAAAGCATGAAAATTGGATTCAGCCATTAGTTTGGCCAAACCCTAACCTTTGATCAGTTTATTTGGTTTTATTTCTATATCATATTCCAGAATAACAACAATCCACTTTCCTCCATTACCATATGGATTATCCTGAGTCAGGATATCCTTTACCACAACATTCGGAACATAGGCAATTGTGTGAGAATGGAGAATATAGACTCTGAAATATTTTATGTCCTTTACCAGGGAAAAAGCTTGTTTATCCATAGTATTGTAGTTCAATGCAACATCTCTCAAAGATTTACTGAAAAAGGCTATGGGATGATCGCACCCTTTATTGTTTTTCTGCAATAGTATTGTTGTGATGGTGTGTTTAGAAGAGAAAGAGAACAAAAAGAAATCTTTGGTGTAATCTGGACTGATCAAAACCGGGGCTTGTGTGAGTGCATGTTTCACTTTCTCAAATGACTATTTAGACTCGGTGTTCCATCTTATTTTGGTGTCTTTTTTTAGCATATTTGTGATGTTCCTGAGAAGTTCGTCCAAGTTGGGTATGAACCTTCTTAGGAAATTTATTTTACCAATGAATGATTGCAATTCTTTGATGTTCCTAGGGTGTTCCACTTTCTGGATGGCCTCTATTCTGTTGGGGTCTATTTTGATTCCATCTTTAGAAATTATGTTACATTCTTCGACCTCTTTACCACTAGCTTCAATCTTAGGATTTTTTGCTACATCGTTAAAATCAAACAGGTCTTCTAACGAGACCAAACCTCTAGGTAAAACATTGTTTTTCAAATGCAAAACATCAGAGTCTTCATCATTTTTATTCATTTCATCTAAATATACTTTATTTACACTATCATTTTCAAAAACTAATTTATTTACACTGTCATCATCATTCTCTAAATCTCTATCTGTACATTCGAAATCACTCTTACACTACAGGAAGTCCTCAACTTGATCGTCATTGCCAAATACCTACCAGTATCTGATGTTATCTGGGACGGTTGGTATGCACTTCACCTCTATTGTGTATTGGCGATTTGGTTTATAGGGTATTTTTCATGTAGTTGCTAATGTAACCAATCCATCTGCTAGTATGTTCTGGCCTATGGGCATTACCTACAAGTCAATTTCAGTGAAACATTCTAAAAAATCTAAAACAACATTTCTATAGGCTCTAAGTCTAGGATTCTTAGTTGAATATTCACCTTTAATTTGTTTAATGACCAGTTCAGAATCACCTCTTACCATAATATTTTTGGCACCAACCTTCTTTAGTAGTTTCAGGCCGAGCATCAAAGGTTCATACTCAGCTATGTTGTTAATGCATTGGAAATTCAGTTTGTCAGAGTGACTCTCTAAATACCTTTATTTGTGATTA
The DNA here is from genome assembly GCA_010110895.2 of Picea sitchensis. Lineage (NCBI taxonomy): Eukaryota > Viridiplantae > Streptophyta > Pinopsida > Pinales > Pinaceae > Picea > Picea sitchensis. The sequence continues at coordinate 103,725 of SNQJ01S0024643.1, read as the reverse complement.
TGCAACCAAACTCCAGCTCCAACTCCCTCTTTGCTCATAGCTCCATCAAAATCCATACTCCAGAAATATGTTGGCAGTTCCTCACTTTCTACTATTGCAGTGTTTCTTACCTCAGTGATTGCTTTATCTTCTTGCGGGTCAGGTGCATCATTTCCCAACTGAGCAATTCGATTATCCAGGTCACCATCATTGTACAATATGAATGAATCTAGATCAGAGTGTGTAGAGTATAATGGGTAGTTATGTAGTTTTTCCTGAATGTTGACCATATACTTCATCAGAGTCTCTCTGTATAGTCTTCTCTATTGTCCAAATACTAGGATGGTAGCATAAGACATATCCAACTTCAAAGTGCCTTTCAGCTTAGCTCCCCAAGATCTATATAACAACATACCATATTTCAAGGGAATGTCTGCAACCACGATATCCATCGCCATACTTTTTGCTGGGATTTGAGCTAGGGTGATACATAAATATTTAATTATCCCTATACATTTGACCTTGCTAGAGTCAAAAGAATGTAAGTCCTTGAAGGGTCTAGTGACATCAAGCCCCACCTTCTCCATCACATATTTGGGCATCAAGTTGTGAGAGGCGTCGGAATCAATCATAGCATTGTGTAGTATTTTTTCATGGATATTTCGACTGATATACAAAGGGGGAACAACACCGTTATGATTTTTTCCATCTACTTCAGGCCCGAACAACATCTCAGGTTGATCATCAGTAAGATTTACGATGTCTGAGTGCATTCCTGATCCAATATTCAATTCCTTTGTACCTATATTTGGTTCAATGATTAATTCTTTAATCACCTATGACCTGTAAGAATTTTTGCTCATCAGTTCGGACATGGGAATAGGAATTTTCAATTTGGATAGTTCCCCTTCTAGACTGAAAGTAGTGGAAGTCTTGATTTGGCTCTGCACTTCTAGTTTTTTTGTCATAGTTCTTTGGGTAGAAGTATTTGGCTGACTAGTAGATGCGACCTCGGTTTGATTTGATCTTTGAGAAATTTTAGGGTTTTTCTTCGCAGAAGATTCGACATTATTCTTCTCAGGGACTTTCTTGAGAGAAGTATCTGAGGTTTTCTCGGCCTCAGACATTTTCTTCATTTCATTACCCTTCTTTGTAGGATTGTCATTAGTCTTCTTGATTCTTAAGTTATATTGTCTGTGCACCTCCATTATAGCATTCTCAAAGGCCTGCTGTTTTGTTTCCTCTTACTCATCATTCACCTTTGTTTGTGAGAGGAGAAAAAGCTCATGTTCTTCCTGAGTAAGAAAAATGGAGTCATCATCGTGAACACCCATGAGGTTTATGTGAGTATCATCCAACTCATCGATTACCTCCTCCCCATCATCAGCGTAATTCTCCTGAAGAGGTGGTCTAATATGATGATTAGGACCACTTTTCTCTCTTTGATCTCTCGGATCTCTCTGATCTCTCTGTCTGATCTGGGGAGGGTTCCTTCTGGAGTTTGGATTTTTTATCTGAGGGGTAGGCTGATTTTCTCTGGGTGGATTCCTGTCAGTGATGGTTAATATTTCCATCATTCTCTCCATACTTATGACTATGGAATCTAGTTTATCATCTGAAGAATATGTGGAAGGATCTTATTTGATTGTAACCCTTCTCTCTGTTCTTTGCATGGATCTTCTGGCTAATAGATTTGCTTCTACGCTTACTGCACTTTTATGCATGTCTTCCAAAGTGAAAAAATTCCTTTCACTTAGTTGATATGACATATCAGCATCAAATCCATCAGGGAACTTGATTAAATCCAAACCTTGTGGGGGTTTAATATTAGCTGGAATTGCGTTATAAATATTGTTGAAACAAATGCAGTAATCCTGCACTGTTTCCCCTTGGTTCCTTTTGATATTCTCATATTCTGATAAAATATGGAGAGGATTTTTCTTTACCTCCCATCTATCAAGGAAACTCTGCTAGAAAGTAGCAATGTCAACTATGGTAGCAGGGTGTAATGCTTTGAACCATTTTTTGACTTCTCCGGTCAAACTCTGTGCAAAAAGTCTCATCTGGACATCCGCTTCATCAACTTCCTGCAAATCAAAATAATCATTCATCTTATCAACATGTTGTTGTGCATTCAGAGGACCAATACCATCAAACTGAGGAAGTCTAGTTTGATAGTCGTGAGGCATGGAATTTAAAGGAGAAACCAACACCAAGGGAGCATATCTTGTTGCAATGATTGGTGTAGGAGGTTGAACAACAACTTGTGTGATTGGAGGGGAAGTGACAGAAGAAGTAGAAGAGGTAGGGCTAGGGGATGTAGAGTGAATTATTTGATGTTTTATGGAGGCTGCCACAATAATCAAGGAAGAAAGTTCTACAGAATGTTGAAATTGAGATTGGTACAAACCCTAATCAAGATTTTCTACTAGCTCTTCTAACTTGTCGAACTCTTGAAGGAAGCGTTGATCAAACTCTGTTATGGGAGAAAGTATTCTAGGGGTTCTAGGTTGTAGGATGGTTTGATCTAGGATTGTCTCACTTAAAAGCTATCGTATTTGGTTCTAAAAAGGCTTTGTTCAAAGGATATGTCAAACTCAAGATCCTGGATGGAAACCAGCGTTTCTGGGAGAGAATTGGACCTATGAAGAGGATTGTGACTCCCGGAACCTTCTACAGTGTTTTTATTTCTGAGTAACTTTTCTGGATCATCTACTGTTGTCGTAGGTTCTGGATCGGGGTGAGATCTACTGTAAAATATTTTAGGAGACAAAATTTTTAATTTTTTAAGAAATCTTAAACTAATATATACAAAATTTAACAACCTCTGAACATTATCTCTTTATAAGTTTAGATTTTATGATTCATTCAGAAATAAAGTTTTCTTTATCTAGGGAAAAGAAATCGTAGGATGAAAATTTTGTCCAGTTCCCTAGTATGGTCACCACTATGTTAACGCTCTATAAATTCCCAAAGGTTGTAAGGAGGTAGAAGAAATTTATCAGAGGTAACTTTATCCAACCACTTCGAAATTGGGATCTATCCCTGCCAGTTTAAGAGAGGGATATCTCTGTCAGATTTAGATATGTTTCTGTTTTCAGATATTAGGCTAGTTAAATAAATGGAACTGTGTTGTTTTGTTTTATAAAATGGCTGAAATATTTCTTACGCATCCATTGGGCTATGGGGTTTGTGTTAAGGTTTGAGATCTGAGAACATATTTTATAAGGTTTCTTCACAGGGAAGGATAATGCCAATCTTGGATCCTTCACAATTTAAAGTGATGGATAGCAGAAATAGATGAGATAATCAAATATAATAAAGAATCATTCAAGAATTTCTTTATCACAATATCAGAAGACAAACATTTAGATCTTTAAAATCCAGAAACAGAGTATATGAAGATAAATTATGCAACTTTAACTTCTTTTAAATGATCGGATGTAGAAAACAAAATGATAACGAAGAAAGATAAACCATTCAACGAAGAGGAGTAAACATCACCAACAGTTAACACGTAGGAAACCTGTGAATCATCCCTTTTTATTACTGGTAGATCTCTTAAAAAATAGTATAGTTTACAGCTTGCTTGGGTGTAAAGATCAACCCTCAATACTTCAAAGTTTGAAGTATTTATAGAAAATAAATTACAATTCGGTCCTATAATTAATGATCAGGACGTGGTAGAATCCAAATCTAACTACCTAGCTAACAAAATACAAAATTATAGGAACTTCTAATGATCTATCAGATTCTTTGAGCTGATTTTGGAAATGTTGTTGGCGATTCATCCACTTGACTTTGACTGCTCGGTGTGTTGATTTGTACATCCACATCATCTTCTATTCGATCAAGTCACACAGGTCATCCCATCTCTGCTGACTGGGAGTGTTGAATTTGAGAAGCCTTCGGTACACCTTGTTCGTCTCTATGTACTTGGTGAAAGTGGGTTTGGTGATGAAAAGATACTTTATCTCTTGTTTCATATTCAGGTCTAATCTCGGAGTTTCCAAGAAGGCTTTGCCTGTGATACTGTCTTTTATGCCTGCAAACTTGGACCCATCCTTTTCCACTGTGAGAATCTTTTGTTTATAATATGAGAGAGTAATCAAATTATTATTGATCACAAATAAACTTGGGAGAGCTTTCTTCTGCAAAGATTCAGTCTTGCTGAAAAATATTTGTACTGCAACATCCATTGCCTAAAATTTCTCCTCGAGTTGCAGCATTAGTCCCCTCTTAGTCAAGACTCTCTTAACTTCAAGAATTGTTTCATTCCTTTCCTCAATTTGTAGGGCTTCCATCTCTTCTTTTGATTTATAATTTAAGAATTTGATTATCTTGTTGGACTCTATAGGCATTTCTCCCAGTTCTCCCTTTATCCTGTCGATGCCATGTTTGTCTCTCTGCACTAGATCATGCTTTTCAAACATGATTTGAATCAGGGGCCAACTCTCTGTCACTAATTTAGAGATGTGTGTACACATATTTTCCTTAGCCTATGACAGAGTCTTAGCCATGATTGTTTCTTTTTGTAACTGTTGTAGTTCCTGTTTGATCTTGTCTGACTTATGCCTCTCAGTGTTGTAGCTGGCCTAGAATGTGGAATTTAGATTTTGGAGATTTTGAACTTCTTCCTGCAATTTTCTGATTTTTTCCCCTTGGAGAGTCATATCTTCCATCACTTTTGCTAATTGGTTTGTTGCGTCTGGAGCTGTCACTGTTGTTGTTGCTGGAATTTCCCCTGTGGTAGTAGATGTTGTAGTTGTTGTGATGACTCATGTGATCAGGACTACATTCAATGGTATGACTTCCATTGGCACGTTCTTCTCTTTTTCCTTAACTAGACTGTCCAACTCGACTTCCATTTCTTTAATTTGAGCATTCTTATCCATGATCAACTTTAACATCTCCTCTTTATGGCCTTCAGTCGCAGCCATATCTTTATCTTGTGGGTCTTCAGTAGAAGATATTTTTAATTGTTTCCTCAGGGCGACTATGTCATCATTCTTTTTTTTTATAAGCTCTTCAACTGCTTTGATATTGGCCAGATCATAACCAATTTTGAGCACTAGTTCTTCCAGGGACTTAGTTTTTTTATCCTTTGCGAAAGAGGACACATTCTCCAGCTTCAGTTGAGTCTAGACATTGTTCAACGAAACATGTATCTTTGTTGCGGTCATGTAGGTGTTCGCTAAGGTGGAGAAAATCATTTCTCTAGTCTGTCTGTGTAGGTCCATCTTATCAGCCGGATGTACTTTTGCAACATCAAACTCGAAATGTTCCCTTTTATAATCAGAAATTGTTTTGGGCTTAGGCATCATTGCCTACAAGTAGGCCATGTGCATTCTCCCCTTCTCTGTATCAAAATCTGATAGTAATTTGTGTTGGGTTGTGGATGTTTGTTTCCAAAATTGGGCATAAGTACTATCTGTCAGCATATCATTTTTCTTCTTAATCAGGTTGTATTTCTCAAAAAGGTTCAGTCCTGCAGGCTCCTGTGTAGCTTTGGTTATTAATGTTGTATCACCCTGCTTCTTTGATGAGGAGGTGGACATCATATATTGGCTTCTTGAGGAAAATGGAGAATGCTCGCCTTCCATGATAGTAGTAGATTGAGTCTCTTCTCCACCAGACCTGTTAGGTGTATGACTGGTCTTGGGCCTTTTTCTATAAACCTGGAAGTCATCTGTTGAGACTTTAGTGACTGAGGGAAATACCTATTTCCTGGGTCTTTTCTCTGCTGGCATCTGAAGAGTATTATTTGGTGAAATAATGGTAGAAGGGGGGTGTTGATCGGTATCTGTCAGAGTATTCTCTTCCCACTTAGTCTGGTTCATGAACGTTTCGATTTCTGGTTTGGGAACATGAGCATATGGAGATTTTTTATTCCTTATTCTGGTTTATGCAATGACACCATATGGATCGTAATGCCATGGGAAAATTTTCTTGAACTTCATCTCCAGTAACAACTTGTTTGCTTCTTCTCCTGCCACTCTATTATTGTAGATGAAAGATCCTATATGTCCCTTGATCCTCATTTGTTGTTTCTTTTTGAATGACACAAAGTGAATATTGTCTGAGTTTATCATCTGTCGAATATATTCCAATGTGAATATCCTAATAGGTAGGAACTTGGGAAGCTTATATGGTGGAAGATCACAACCATAGACTCTGATCTCTATGTGATCCTAGTAGAGGTACCAGTCACCGGTTTTGGCAAGGTCCGACAATTGCAGGAGCCTCTGAATCTCTTCATTAATCCTAGGTTCCTTCCGTTCACTCAACATGCTTACCACTGCGTGGTAAAATTGATCAATGAACTGTTTAAAACTAAACTCTGATGAGTTATTTCTCAGTAAAGATGTACAGGAGGTGACCGCTTGCGGATGGTCATCCTGGTCCAGTTTCTTCATGGAAAATGAGAACTTCTCTACTTGAAAGAAAAGGAAAATGTAAGCTAATATGGAAGAATATCGGAACATGCTTTCTATAGGAAACTTGAAAATTTGCTCATGAATATTATCGGCCAGAAACTGACTGAAATTAAACTGGATGGTGGCCTTCTCTTCGGTGGAGAAAATGGACAAAAAACCCAGGATGGGGTCATCCACCCATTCATCTGAATAATAATCGAGCAAACAACATAGGGATGAAATGACTTGATCACCTTTTGTTGAGAACATGGAGGACTGATAAGGGGGGTTTTTCTTGGGGAATTGGGCTCTCTCAAGGAGGAAAAGTTTGAAAATTTGCGCTCTCTGGGGAAAAGATAATTTCAGGTACATTTCGGTTAAGATTTCAATGGTGAGAGGGGAAAGGGATTCTCATCTGGGAATTTGCGTCATCTGGTCAATGGTTTCAGCTGTAATGGTGAACAGGGTCTCTCCCGATGATGAGACGATAACTCTTTGATTGGGAAGATAGTGCATCTGGCACTTGAGGGACAACTCAGGGAAATGATGAATTTGGGGAAAAAGATACAGTGGAATATTGGACTCTCAGAGTCCAATCTCATCACTCTGGTCTAGGAAAGTGTCTCTGAACCATGAGCGCAATTCAGCAAAATTGAATTCGCATTTAGGTTCTGAAATCAGGTAATCTTTGTCGGCCAGAGGGATCTAATCGAGATCGGTGAGGGGCAGGAGAAATGGATTTTCTTCGATCTCTTAATGTTTGGACTTTGGCGCCATCCCTTCAAATGATACCTGCAAAAGTCTTAAAAAGAATGATGTTGACTGTGATGTCCAGGGGTTAATGGCGGTAGATGGAGAAAGGGTGAAGAGGACGATGATTTCAGTGGCATCTGGATCGCGAATGATGAAGAAAAGATGAAAAACAGGATTATCTGGGCGAACGGGCATCTGTTGGGGCACAGGAGACAAGTTAGCAGGCTTAAGGGATAGGTTTGGTTGCACTGATTGGAGAACGAATATCTCGGGGATGAGGTGGAGGGTAGCAGATTGGTGAGGGGTTGCGTGAGGATTACGTGGAGGATAGGGATTGGGCTATAAGTAGATGAGATATGACGAGTGACGGGTGAGTGGGGAAAAAGGTACACTGACAGAGTAATGACACATGACTTGCGAACGACAGTAGTGGAGTGTGACGTCATGTGTTGGAGGTGGTATGGAAAATATGGTATGGTGATTTATCGAAGGGGGGGTAGGTGGTAACTATCTTGGAGTAGGGGGGTCCGAAATAACACAATTTCACCACGTTAGGATGGGGTCGGCAGAGGAATACCGCCATTTCGGACCCCACCCCCCCGGGTTAAGGTAGAATGATCAAAGGGGGTCAATATTGCCAGTAGGCCAGGTAGATTTGAGCATTGTTTGCTCAACCGTTGATCTAGATTTGAGCATTGTTTGCTCAACCGTTGATCTCGACACACCCTTTAATCACGAAGGGTGCATCACATTTCATTACGGAAACTTAGGATAGCGCCATTTTGTGGGTTTTTTGTGCTACTTCTTTTCATTTTTCCACCAAGGGGTTAGAACACAACCTTCTAACATCAAAACAAAGAAAAAAAAATTAACCCAGATTAGATTGTTGGGCTTAAAATTACTCAACCCTGGGGCTATTTGATCAAGTTTAAACAGTTTGATCAAATTTATTCACTAACTAACCTATCTACTTGGCTAAGATTAGACAGTTTAGCCAAGCTTTATTCACTAATCCTATCAGCATAAATTCAAAAACAATTGACCATGGTTAGACTGTATGGATCAATCCATTCTTATTGCATGGGGCCTTATTATTTTTCTTTTATTCCCTCTTTTATTATTTTTCTTTTCTTTCTTTTTCTTTTTCTTTTTCTTTTCTTTCTTTTTCTTTTCTTTTCTTTCTTTTTCTTTTTCTTTTTCTTTTCTTTCTTTTTCTTTTCTTTTCTTTCTTTTTCTTTTCTTTCTTTTTTCTTTTCTTTTCTTTTCTTTTATAAATAATTTGCAGAATGAAATATTATTTACAACCAAAAATACAACAAGAGTAAAAATTTCCAGTCACCAGTTGATCCTATGAAACATAGGGTTATAACAGTGTGGAAAACCTAGAACAGAAGTCATCCCAAGGAGGATAATAATAAAGAAATAGAAAAACCCAGAAAGAGAAGTCGACCATGCTAGAAAAAGTCAAAGTAAATTATATTTTCCAGAAAAGATAGGTCGGCCCTGTGGGAAAAATTCACTGGCATAATAATTATAAATAAGGTGATGCCTTAGCTCATTTACACACTCACACAATCTCATTCAACAGAAGGAGGGCACAAGTTTGAAGAGCAACAACTGCAGTCACACTAAAAGGAGGTGTAAGTCTTGAGAGGGTGGTGCAGCATTTGTTGTGGTGCAATCTCAATCTTTTTGCTATCTCTCTTATGTGATTCTCGTGGTAAAGGTACACTTCTATTAATAGAGGTATGTTCTCTTGGTATTGTGTTGTTGTTTCATTAGTGGTGTTTCTAGTTAGGGTTTATCTGTTGGTTCTAGTGTGGACTTGCCATAATCATTTTATTTAAGAAAAGGTAAGTGTGCTCGGGGGTGGCATATGTGAATGCCTATGGTTGGGTGACAATGTTGTGACATTGTCTATGGTTAAATGAACATACCAAATTTTTAACAAATGACTCCTTATAGTCCACTCTCTCTCTCTCTAAGAGAATCCTCTCACCACAAACTTCACCTTCAAGTTATCAATGCTTCCATCTACATCATGATTGATCGTGTAGAGCCACCTAGAACTCACAAGTGGCTTCTCCTTCATTGTCGACACTATGTCCTAAACATCATTCTCCATGAAAGAGGTGTACCCTCCACCATGGAATCCCAATAAACCTCTTGATTTTTTGCTTCCTCAAAATTGGAAGTCTCAACATCAATGATTCTACTCATAAGAAACATATAGTTAGTAAACTTCCTCAGAGGTCTAATCTCCTTAAGTGCACTCCTAGGAGCCTCACCTGCATCCATCAATGTTTTTAATAACCACCTAAGTCTTCTGACAAAAATGGAAGGGGAGAACTCCTCCTCCCCACCCAAAGTCTGACTTGCTAAACTTGAAGTTTTTGATCATTACTCATCCTTTGAAGCCTCCTACTCCTCATCCTCTACACCACTGGTGAATCCTAATATTTCCTAGATGTCAATTTATCCTCGAACTTGACATCTCTACTCACAACTATATTTTTTTGCACTAATGTAAAGATCCTCTAATCCTTTGAGGTCTCACTATATCCCACAAATATACTCTTTTGTCCTGAATGCCCCAACTTCGTCCTCTTCTCCATAGGCACATGTATGTATACTAGACAAACAAAGATCCTTAAATTCTCTATCTATGGCTTCATTATTGAGAATGACTCCTCTAGAATATTTTCCCCCAATACTCCATGAGGACTCATGTTCTATAGATATATTTTCGTGTTACATTCCTTTGCCCAAAAAAACATAGGAAGATCCTAGTCATGTATCGTAGCACTGACAAAACAGATGATGGATTGGTTCTTTCTGTCCACAACCCCATTCTACTAAGAGTTGTATGAGACTTTAAAATCCCTCTTGATCCTTGGCTCCTTGAAAAAATTATTGAAGTCATTGGAGGTGTACTCTTCCCCATTATCCGAACTCAATACCTTGATCATCCTACCTATTTGGTTCTCCACCTGATGCTTGAACTCCTGGAACTAATTGAAGACATCATCCTTAGTATTCATAAATAAGATTCAAGTTTTCCTAGAAAAACCATCAATCAACATCACATAGTATGACACTCCCTGCACTAATTCTATTGAAATTGATCCACCCACATCTGAATGTATGAGATCCAATATCCCCCTAGATGATCCAAAAAGGATCCAAAGAAAACTAAGGATAGCTCAGAACTCACAGAAGCAACTCAGGAAGCTCATAATGGCCTCAACAGACAAAGAAAGGGAAAAATTCAAAGTCCTCAAAACTCAGTGAAAGTTGCATCATCGTGAAGAGTGCATCACAAAATTTCCAATGGCGCAAACGACTCATCAAACAAAGTTATGGATCCAAATATATTTGCAGTCAAAGTTTGGTCAACCTAGCCCAGTCAACAGGGGATGAGTTAAAGTCTGTATTGTTGACGTCAACATTAGTACGGATGACGTTAGCATCCATATATCATGCGTGGAACACGCAGGAGGAGAAAAATGTCATGTTTATGTCATCATGGTGACGTGGAAGCACCAGAGGCTGCCATGTGTCACTCATTTTGGCATTTTCAGTCATTTCATGGACCAATAAAAATGTGTCACATGGCAGTCTGTACATCCACGTGGCATACTGTACAGTGACGTGGCAGGATTATGTGGTAACTGAGGTGGTAGATCATACACTGACATGGAAGGTGATTGTACAGTTGGTTAACATGGCCCAATGGTTGGCTGCCATGTGGCAGTGGGCAAATTCCCTATGAGGGCCCAAGAATGAAATTCCAAAAATAAAAAGAATGGAAGGTCCGCCAAATCTGACGGAACCCTTCCAAATATGGTGCCCAACAAACATATCCAAACCTCTGTTAAAGTTGGCAGAACTACCGAATATATTAATATATATATGTTATAACCAACGCCCAAAAGAGGATGCCCGCGGGCTCGACCCCGTGACCTCCCCCTTCATCTATGCCTTAACAAGTGCTCCGCCAACCACTAGGCCAAACAACCTCTTTGTTTACAACGCCCAGAAATTTATTTAAATTTTGAATCCACCCAGTGCTGGAGGGAGTCACGTGATGGTACGATCGAGCACATTTTACGAGGTAGTTTTTGGAATTAATTGCAAGTTGTGGGGCATGGAAACTGAGACATATTTTCTCTTGGGCCTGGGAGTTCCAGAGTCGGATTGAGGCGTGGAGACATACATTTTTTGGTAATTCGATGCCACGAATTCAATGGTGTTGTTTTTTTTCTGATTTGAGCAAAGCTTCTGCATCTTGATTCCAAAATGAGGTATACTTATGTGTTTTGCCAAAAATTTTGTTGAGTTGATAAAAAGGACTACCCATTTGAGAGCAAGACTCAGAGATGTAGTCCACCAGGGACGAACTATGTTATCAATTTTTTTTGTTTGTATTTGATTCTTATGTCTCTTCATTATTGATCTTTTCCTTCTTTAATGGTGCACTTTAATTTATGCTCATTTAATACAATTCTTTATAAGTCACTTCGATGAAAAGATCCTGGATCATGTTGGTATCATAGCAATCATCTTTGAATTGAATTGTTGAGTGTGAATGCTTACTAGGGCCAATCATAAATAGGGTGAAGGAACTCTTAAGACTTTCAATCCCGAATTTGGTCATGCATCCCAAAGGAAGAAAATGGAAGAAGAGGACAAACGTGATGAACATGAGAAAAACTTTCGTATGGTATTTTATCGCATGTCAAAAATGGTCAAACGAATGTATGGAGACTATGAGAAGAGGATGAATAATAAAGGAAAGAAAAAGAAAGAACAAGTTGATGATGATGCTTCAGTAAATCAAGGGGCAGGAGGAGACCCTCCTGAGCCTCCATCTTCACCATCAAGTTCTAGTTCTTCTTCCTCTGAGCATTCTCATCATTCTCATCATTGTATCCATAAAGCCTCTTTTAAGAAACCATTATTAAATCTTGATGTAAAATTTTATTTACCTATGTTTAATGGATATGTTAATCCTGAAAAGCTAGATAATTGGATCCGACAGGTTGAAGTATATTGTAGTGTTCAACGGATTGATGAAGAGAAAATTAAAGTGCAATTGGCTTATCTTCGGTTGGACGGCACCGCTCTCGTATGGTCGGAGAGAAAACTTCAGGACATAAGTAAGTGTGGTAATATTCTTTCCCCATGGTCGGAATTTAAATCAGTGATAAGGAAGCAATTTTATCCATTGGGTTATTTACATAAAGCAATGATGGAATGGAAAACTTTAAGACAAAGTAAAGGTCAAAATGTACAAAGTTTCACAGAATAATTTAGGAAGAAAGCTCTTGCATTAAACATTCCTTTGGATTCTTATGAAACTTTAATGATGTATATTGGCGCACTTCACAATTACATTCATCATACTTTTATATTGTTTAACCCCACCGGTCTTGACAAAGTTTGTGTGCAAGCCACTCACCTTGAGAACAGGGGAAAGCATGTTCAAGAAGATCCCACAAAGAAACCTTACAATATCCCACATAAGTCATTTAAGAAGTTTAAAAGGAAGGACAAGAAAACCACCACAGTAAGGAGAGAAGAAGGAAATCCATCTTACACTCATTGCGAGAAAAGTGGTCATGATGATGAACATTGTTGGAAACTACATCCAGAGAAGGGACTGAAACAGTTCGGTGGAAAGGGGAAGACAAAAATCATTGCTATAGTGAAACAAGATCTTGGTTTTGATTCAGGAGATGAAGGAAATATCACAGCAGTTGGAGTACAAGGTAAATATCCCCTGCATGCTAGTTCAAATTCCAATAATGAATCTCATGATGATGAACAAAAGAGGAATGAGTTATTTAATATAAGAGTTGTATCTAAACACACCAAGATAGATAAGCAGTCTTCTTTTGTCATGAGAAAAAATACCACCTTACTAAAGGGGGAGTCGAATATATTGTTAGAGCTCACAACATGAGGATAAACACAACACTTGGTAGTTCAGGTCAAATGAAGAGACTCGTAAACACTAATAAAAGATATGTGCTCATGGTCGTAAGGGAGAAAGATTTTGGAATATCTGATGCTTTCCAAGGATTTGATCCTTCTCATAAGAAAGAATTAATTGATATTGTTTCTAAGTATGATGATATTTTCTAAGAACCAAATGGATTACCTCCTAAGAGGGAAATCCAAGATGAAATACATCTTCAACAGAATTCTTTTATTCCTAATGTGGGCATGTACAAGATGTCAGTTGTAGAGATGACAAAAATCAAGAAGCAGGTACAAGGCTTATTGGATCAAGGGATCATCAGGCCCAACTCATCTCCTTGTGGTTCTCCGATCGTAATGGTGCCAAAGAAAGATGGCACATGGCGAATGTGTGCCAATTACCAAGCCTTAAATAAAATCACAGTGAAAAATCGATACCCTCTTCCTCGTATATATGATTTACTTGATTAGTTAAAGAATGTCATTTATTTCACTGAGTTGGATTTGCGCAGTGGATACCATCAGATCAGGGTTGCAGAACAGGATGCATAGAAGATTTCCTTTAAAACCAAACCGGGATTGTTTGAGTGGTTAGTTATGTTGTTTGGATTTGTAATGCTCCAACACCTTTCATGCATGTGATGAATGATGTATTAAGGCCTTTTATAAATGATTTTGCAATTGTATATTTAGACGACATTCTTATATTTAGCGGGAATTGGGATGAACATGTGAGGCATGTAAATAAAGTATTGGATACTTTGCAAAGGAAAAATTTGTATGTAAAATTGTCCAAATATGAATTTGGTAAGACTGCACTTGTGTACTTAGGTCATATTGTAGGAGGAGGACAATTAAAAAATGATCCTTCCAAGATTGATGTAACTGTAAATTGGCATGAGCCAAAAAGTGTAACCGAGATACAGAGCTTCTTAGGTGCAGTCCAGTATTGGAGGAGGTTCATTTCAAACTTCTCCTTTATAGCAGCTCCTTTGCATGCCTTAACCAGTGTGAATAACACTTTTTAGTGCGGAGGAAAGCAACAGAAAGATGTCGACACTTTGAAGGAAAAGATGAGTACCGCACCAGTATTAGCACTGTCGAGTCTTCAACAACCTTTCGAGATCAAGACAAATGTCAGCGGATATGCCATGGGTGCAGTATTGATGCAATATCGTAATCCTATCTATTACCACTCTGAAACTTTTAACCAAATTGTTGTTAACTATCCTACATATGATAAAGAGTTGTATGCATTAGTTCAAAGCATAAAGAAATGGAAGCACTGCTTGTTATGGAAGGAAACAATCATACATACAGATCACCAACCCTTACAGTATCTCCAAGCACAAACCAAACTACAACAATCTTGACATTACAGATGGATGGGTTTCCTACAACAATTTCATTTGGTAATCAAGTACAAAAAGGGTACAAGTAACAAGGTAGCTGATATGCTTTCAAGACCTCCTATTGTTTCTTCTATTATTTTGAAGAATACTTCTTTATCTCATGATAGCTATGTGGAACAATATGCCATTGATGAAGATTTTAAAGAAGTATATGAGAAGCTAACCCATGGTGCATAGGTAGAGAACTATTGTCTGGAGGGAAAACAACTCTACCATCTTAGAAAGCTATGTATTCCTACAAGTGAACGAGTCCATATAATACAAGAAGCTCACACTTCTCTTGTGTCTAGGAATTTTGGGGTAGGAAAAATTATGGCTCATTTACACAGGTTTTGTTACTGGCCTCAAATGAAAGAAATTGTAACTAAATATGTAAAGGGGTGTGTGATGTGTTCTACTTGTAAGCCCACTAATAGAAAATTGGGGATATACTCACCACTACCTGTTCCATCCCATCCATGGGAAAGTATCTCCATGGATTTTGTAGGGGGTTTACCAATGTCAAAAGGGGGTCATGACTATTTGTATGTTGTAGTGGATAGGTTCAGCAAGAAGTTTATCTTAATGCCATATAAAAAGAAGATCATTGATGAGAATATTGCTAATCTCTTCTTTCAGTATGTTTAGGTTCACTTTGGGTTACCCACATCAATTATCTCGGATCGAGATACTCGATTCCTTGGGGATTTTTGGACAAGCTTGTGGAGAACGATGGACACCAAATTGAAGAGGAGCACTACTTTCCATCCATAGACCGACAGACAGACAGAGGTTGCAAACCAAACAATGGTAATTTTTCTTTGAGGCTACTGCAACAAGCATCCCAAGTTATGGGATGAACATATACCCTATGTACAACATGCTTAGAATCGAGCCTTACATTCCTCCACTCATTGTTTTCCTTTTGAAACATGTTTTGGGTACCTACCTAAAGTTCCTTTGGACTTAATGTATGGGAGATATGTTGATTCAAATGAAGAAAGAAATTAAGACAGAGCCCGTAGGTTCATCTAGAGGATCCAACAAGTACACCAAGCAATCAGGGAATCGTTGGAGAAAATTCAAGAACAGTATAAAGCTTGGCATGAAAAACACAGGGTTGATCATCAGTTCCAGGTTGGATATCGGGTGCGGCTTCACATCAGCAAGGATAAATTGAAGGGTGAAGGCAAGAAACTCAATCCCATTTGTTATGGACCCTTCACTATTTTGAAGAAAAGTGGTACCAATGCTTTTCGTCTGGATCTTCCACCTTATATGCAAATTTACTCAGTTGTAAATGTAGAGAATTTGAAACTTTTTTAGCCTTCCATGATCATGGATCGAGATGAGGAAGTTTCAATACCTTCAGATTATGAGTTTTTTTCTGAGTACTTGGATGAGTTAAAGGAAGATATCATCTTGGACAGAAGGACGAGGAATTCACGCAGGGGTGATGTTGATTATATTCAAGTAGGCTTAAAGGGCAGACATCCAAGCAAAACAAAGTGGATTGAGAAGGAAAAGGTGAGAGAACTCTTCCCTCATTTATTTGTTGATTGATGAAAGCTTTTTATGGTCCAAAAATATCTCAATGGGAAGGCGTGATCCAAAAAGGATACAGAGAATACTAAGGACATCTCAGAACTCGCAGAAGCAACTCAGGAACCTCAGAATGGCCTTAGTATATAGAGAAAGGAAAAAAATTCAAAAGTCATCAAAACTCAGTGAAAGTGGCATCATCGCAAAGAGAGCATTGCAAGATTTCCAACGATGCAAATGGATCATCAAACGGAGTTATGGATCAAAATATATTCAGGGTCAAAGTTTGGTCAACCTAGCCCGGTCAATAGGGGATGAGTCGGCATCCGTACTATTGACGTCAACATCAGTACGGATGACGTCAGCATCTATACAACATGCATGGGACACGCAAGAGGTGACATGTGTCATGCTAATGTCTGCATGGTGATGTGGCAACACCAGAGGATGCCATGTGTCACTCATTTTTGGCATTTTTGGGTCATTTCATGGACTAGTAAAAATGTGCCACATGGTAGACCATACAACCATGTGATAGACCGTAGAGTGATGTGGCAGATGACGTTGAAGGATGACGTGGCAGGATGATGTGGTAGCTGAGGTGGCAGACCATACACTGACGTGGTAGGTGATTGTACAGTTGGTTGACATGGCCCAATGGTTGGATGCCACGTGGCCCAGTCATGGGATGCCATGTGGTAGTGGGAAAATGCCCAATGAGGGCCCGAGAATGAAATTCCAAAAATAAAAAGATTGGCGGGTCCGCCAAATCCAATGGAACTCCACCAAATCTGGCGCCCAACGGACATATCCAAACCTCTGCTAATGTTGGTGGAACCACTGAATATATATATATATATATATATATATATATATATATATGTTATAACCAACGCCCAAAAGGGGAGGCCCGCGGGCTCGACCTCGAGACCTCCCCCTTTATCTATGCCTTAACAAATGCTTCACCAACCACTAGGCCAAACAACCTCTTTGTTTACAACGCCCAAAAATTTATTTAAATTTTCGATCCGCCTAGTGCTCGAGGGAGGCACGTACAGTCAGGCATGTTTTACGAGGTAGTTTTTTGGAATTAATTGTAGGCTACAGGTCACGGAAACTGAGAAAGAGTTTCTCTTGGTCTTGGGAGTGCCATAGTCAGATTGAGGCGTGGAGATAGTCATTTTTGGGTAATTTGACGCCATAAATTCAATGGTGTTGTATGTTTTCTGATCTGAGCAAAGATTCTACAACTTGATTCCATAATGATGTATACTTTTGCCAAATTTTTTGTTGAGTTAATAAAAAGGCCTACCCATTTGAGAGCAGGACCTAGAGACGTAGTCCACCAGGGGAGAACTCCACTATCAATTTTTTTTGTTCAGATTTGATGCTTATGTCTCTTCATTATTGAGCTTTTCCTTCTTTAATAGTGCACTTTAATTTATGCTCATTTAATACAATTCTTTACAAGTCACTTCGATGAAAATATCTAAGATCACTGGACCTACTCACGCTACTTGGAAAATCCACCTTGACATTCTTTCCAAGTGCACACCCTCTACACACACCCTGTTTATCAACACTGAAATATGGAATAACAATGACAATCTCCCTCAGAATCGACAAAGCTCTATAGTGCAAGTGTCTCAACCTCCTCTTCCATAACTCACACAAGTTGTCATTGTCATGAACTAAGTCCTGAATAGGCTTTCCTGTCAACCTGTATAAATTACCCTCTCTTACCCAGTGACCATTGTTTTGTCGGGGATAGGTCCCTCTGTATGAATGAGTATTTTCCCTCTCTTAAATATAACTACAAAATCCATGTCCTCCATAATTGAGACTGAAAGAAAATATTTCCTAACTCCTAATACATAAAGCACATCTTGGGAATCAAATGAACCACCTAAATCAAGCTGAATCAAAATAGTTCCCTCACCCTTCACTGCATACTTGGTGTTATCACTAAGTTCCACAAGGATCCACGAATACTTCTCCATTTGATTGTTGAATAACTCACGTGATTCTATCATGTTATGAGATGAACCATTATCCAAGTACCATGCAATCTTAGTGATTGTGATGGTAGAAAGGAAAGAAATTAGTGAGAAATCCCTCTCAAACTTTGCAGCAAACTCATCCAAGTGATCTTCTTCAGATGTTGCTACCTATTGTGATTTTCCTCTTCCTTTCGTGTTCTATAGAGACTAAGATTCATGCAAAGAAATTTATTTTACTTAATTCCTTCTTCTTCCTCTGCTATGGAGTACCTCCTTCATTGTTACCCTTCTTTCTAGAAACCTTCCCTTTTCCCTTCCTTGTCTTACTAATAAGGGCCAATTTCTCATCACTACCTCCTTGCTTGTTGAATTTAGACTCCTCTCGATTCTCTTCCTGGATACAATCGTCTAACAACCTTTGCCAATATCAAATATTTTCCCAAGCCCAGACTCCCTTGACAAATGGTTCCCAAGACTTTTTCAAACCATTTAGTGCCACACTTACAAGTTCTATGTCTTCCACTTTCTCCCCAACAGTTGCAAGTTGAGCATGTACCTGAGTGGTCCTCATGAAGTAGCTGGTAATATTGTTAGATCTAGATATATACACTGATCTGAGTTTATTTCTTAATATCGACTTCCTATTCAAGTTATCTCTTCGGAATAAGTGTACCAAGGCATCAAACATTTCCTTGTCCATATTCTTCTTAGATAAGTGAGGAATCAAATGATTTGTTACTGCATCCAATATTACCTGTTGGGATTTGATCTCGTTCTTGTAGTGAACTTCCAAATATTGCAAATCCGTCAGTGGGGGAACTAGTTTGTCAACAATCTCCCAAAGATCATATTCCTTGAAAAGAAAAGTAACTTTTTCTTTCCAATATAGGAAGTTGGATGCTCCATCCAATCTGTCTTTAACTCTCATACTTGTTGTTTCCATCCCTTAACTCGTTGCTAAAAATTCACTTGCACACACCTGCAAATGCCTTTTTCCATGGTATCCCACATATGTATCCACTTTCACGTTCTATATCCCACGTACACATGCACCTTGACTGACCTATTACACGTGTACACCTCCGTATGACTACAAAAACAAGTTCTACTGCTATACTATTGTTTTTCTAAAATCTTTCCTTCGATTTATGACTATTGGTTTAGATATATACAAAGATCTCCTTGTAGATCTAACATATCTACTACAAAATGTTGTGGATCTGAAATCTGGCTCCCTCTCAGAGTGAGATCTTTGATAACATGTTAAATTTCTAATCCAAACACCCAGGTAAATTGTTTACTAGTGATTTCCTTGTTGTAAATCATATTAGTAGCTCAGAAAACAAAATACACTTGCTAGAATAATTAACTAAAATAAATAATGGAAGCAAAGAAACCAATTTCAATCACACAAATATTTCTTCCCTTCAAATTAGTTTATCATTCGAATAATATCAAAGATTACACAAGCTCCCTTATAGGAAAAATGGCCCACAAATAAATACATAAAATTATAGACAACACCTGCAAACCCTAGCAACTCTTCCTTGGTTTTATGTGTTAGAAAAACAGGATCGCGGAGCAATCAAATAAGACAAATGCGTAAATAAAACACAGAAGATACACAATACAATAGAGACACAGATATACGTGGTTCACCTAGTGCGGGCTACGTCCACCATAGAAATTGCCAAGTCCTTCCTTTGTATTATCCAGCAAATGAGGGGATACAACCTACATCACACCCACTATAACTTCCTCTTCTTTCTCTCATAGTCTCCTCTCTTAGAATACAGTATTCACAATGATGCATAGCCTCAATACATTTCCCTCATAAAAGAGGGTTTTCTTCTAGGGAAAAAAACCCTAACATAACTTCTACCGTCAGAACTACAACCTTATAATGAATGGTCCATATTTACTATGAAATTACAATACAATTTTTCCTTTGAGGGCTTCACCCTCGAACCCCCTCCCGTGGTCCACTTTCCCTCAGACCCCCCAACCAGGGGGATGAACCCCTTGGACCCCACAGGGGGGGAAATCCTCCCCTGCAACCCCCCTACGTGGAGGGTTGTACAATATTCCAGGATGTACAGTCTTCATGGGGTATAAACATGGATGAAAACAAAGACCTATGAAACAGGAAGATAATTAGGCTCCACAACCAACAATCTCCCACTTGGGGACTAATCACAACAACTCCATTGAAGTTGTACCTGTTGAACTATACTCCACCTTGGACCTAGAAAATTTCTCATCTTCACCTTCATGCTTGAATATGAATTGAAACTGAGCAGGAACTCAATTTCTCCTTGGTTACTCCCTTTGTTAACATGTCTGCAAGATTCTGGATACTGTGTATATTTTCCAACTTCAAATGTCCATCTTCCAAGACAGATCGTTTGAAATGGTACCTAAGTTTTATATTCTTAGTCTTCAAATGGAAGGTTTATTTCTTTGAAAGATGAATGGCACTCTCGTTGTCACAGTGCAACCTGTTATTCTCTTGCTTCTTTCCTAATTCCTCCATAAACCTTTGTAACCAAATCATCTCTTTACTAGACTTTGTAGTAGCAACATACTCTGCCTCTATTGTTGAAAGTGAAACAACCTTTTGAAGTTTCGAAATCCAACTTATTGTTGTTCCACCTATAGTAAAAACATACCTTGTGGTGCTCCTCCTGCTATCTTTATCATCTTCCATATCTGAATCAACATATCCCTGTAGAACAATGTTTGAACCTCCAAAACATAATGCATGACTAGCAATACCTTTCAAATACCTTAGAATCCACTTCAATGCCTCCTAATGTTATTTACCTGGATTTTTCATATACCTACTCACAACTCCCCCTGCGTGTGCAATATCTGGTCTTGTGCAAACCTTCATATACATCAAACTGCCAATTGTTGATGAATAAGTGACCCACGACATGTATTCTATCTCCTCCTGTGTCTTGGAACACATTTCCTTAGTTAATTTGAAATGGTTGGCCAAAGGTGTACTAACTGGTTTTGCATTCTGCATTCTAAACCTCTCCAACACCTTCTCTATGTAGTCACCCTGAGACAATGTCAATTTGTGATTTTTCATGTCTCTTGTTAATCTCATGCCAAGGATTTTCTTTGCAGCACCCAAATCCTTCATCACAAATGAATTAGTTAATTCCTTCTTGAGAACATTTATATCCTACATATTAGACCCTACAACAAGCATGTCATCTACATACAATAGCAAGATAATATAGCTTCCATTTTCTAGCTTTTGAAAATAAACACAATTATCAGAATGACATCTACAATAACCTTGTTCTGTCATAAACCTATCAAACTTCAAATACCACTGCCTTAGATCTTGCTTTAGTCCATACAATCTATTCTTCAACCTGNCCCCCCAGCTGGGGGGATAGCCCCCCCAGACTCTGCAGAGGGGGTACCCCCTCTATGCACTCCCCCGCATGGAAGAGTGTACATACTTATGGGGTGTAAATACTTCATGGGGTATAAACATGACTGAAAGTAAAAGACCTTTGAATTAGAAAGATAATCAGGCTCCACAACCAACAATCTCCCACTTGGAGACTGATCTCAACAACTCCACCGCTGATGTATATGTTGAACTATGAACCTTCTTGTACCTGGAAAATTTCTCATCTTCATATTCATTCTGGAAGACCAACTGAAACTGAGCAGGAACTCAGTTTCTCCCTGGTTACTCCCTTTGTTAACATGTCTGCAGGATTTGGCTAGTGTGTATCTTTTCCAACTTCAAATGTCCATATTCCAATGTGGATCATATGAAGTGGTACCTCAACTGTATATGCTTAGTCTTCGAATGGAAGGTTGAGTTCTTTGCAATATGAATGGCATTCTCACTGTCACAGTACAACCTGTTATTCTCTTACTTCTTTCGCAATTCCTCCATAAACCTCTGTAACCAAATCATCTTTTTATTAGCCTATGTAGTAGCAACATACTCTGCCTCTTTTGTTGAAAGTGCAACAACCTTTTTCATTTTTGAAATCCAACTTACCATTGTTCCACCTATAGTAAACACATACCCTATGGTACTCCTCCTGCTATCTTTATCACCTGCCATATCTGAATCAACATATCCTTGTAGAACAGTTTCTGAACCTCCAAAACATAATGCAAGATTAGCAGTACCTCTCAACTATCTCAGAATCCACTTTACTGCCTCCCAATGTTCTTTACCTAGATTGTTCATATATCTTCTCACAACTCCCACTACATGTGCAATATCTGGTCTTGTGCAAACCATTGCATACATCAAGCTGCTAACTGCTGATGAATATGGGACCCTAGACATGTATTCTATCTCCTCCTGTGTCTTGGGACACATTTCCTTAGTTAATTTGAAATGTATGGCCAAAGGTGTACTAACTGGTTTTTCATTCTGCATCCTAAACCTCTCCAACACCTTCTATGTGTACTCACCCTGAGACAATGTCAGTTTGTGATTTTTCCTATGTCTTGTTATTCTCATACCAAGGATTTTCTTTGCAGCACCCAAATACTTCATCACAAATGAATTGGATAATTTCTTCTTGATCACATTTATATCCTTCATATTAGACCCTACAACAAGCATGTCATCTACATACAATAGCAAGATAATAAGGCTTCCATTTTCTAGTTTTTTAAAATAAACACAATGATTAGAATGACATCTATTATAACCCTGTTCTGTCGTAAACCTGTCAAACTTCAGATACCACTTCCTTGGAGCTTTCTTTAGGCCATATAATCTCTTCTTCAACCTACGTACCAAATTATCCTTCCCTTTGACCTCATACCCCTATGGTTGTTGCATATAAATCTCTTCCTCCAAATCCCCAT